>OVBI01001227.1:11183-39178 GCA_900406495.1 Sisymbrium altissimum | reverse complement strand
CACTAATGTACGTCCAAACATCCACTCACATACTTCCATGGATGCATATATTCACACGTCAATCAGGTTCCGTGTGCGTATTGGACAGTGTGGACATAAAAATTTGTTATCATGTATGTTCAATTAAAAACAGAATGTACGTACAATAGATATGTTGTACATAAGTGGAAACACACATTTAAAAACATGTACACATCTAATATGCTATATTTATGTTTGTGGACATCCACACTACTATCACATTTCTCGTATCAGTATCACTTATATGTTGGTGTACGTATATAAAATATTAATTTATATTTCTGTACATCCACGTTTATATCATCCTCTTCCTATCAATTTCCAGTCAAAATCTAAAATACAGATCTGCAAAACAAAAGATTAAAACGCCACAGACCCACTAATCCGGCATTTCCTATAGGTTTGACGGAGGATACTACGACAAGAAGTTGTATCATCATCTATGAAAGAAAAAAAAAATAATGTAAAAAATCAATAAATAATTATTCATGGCTAGTGCTTCGTCATACAATTCAATGAGTCTTCTTTTTCATTGATACGTCCATTTAAAATTCGCTTCACTCTACGGTTTTAAAAACATATATTTATATTTTTAATAAAAAAATATAAATAAATTAGAAATTACAAACCAATTACAGTAGTAAAAAAATTAAAATAAAATTAGTATCTTGATTTTTATTATTTAAAATTTTTTTATACTAACATGTAACATAATAAAATTTTATCATCTTTATAAACCTATATATATAATTAAACTAATTAACTTATAAAATTGTATGGTTTATTAAATTTATCTAAAACATTATAGTTAATTAAGTTAATTTTTATTAACTTTTTTTTTAATTTAACACATTATTACTACAAATCAAAATAGTTTGTAAATTTAAACTGTTTTATAACTAAATTAATGAAAAGGTGTTGTGAATTTAATTTTTTGGTTATTTAACATCCCATTTAATATTTTATACATTTATATAATAATTTTATTAACAATTAATTCACTAGTTTAAATAATTAATAATTTTTAATATAGGATTCACTGTAAAATTTATATCCTACAACTATATAATAGTTGCTTAAATTTTACAAATAAATAAAAATGTAAGTTTAATTTTTTTTTGTAATTTTATAACTTATTTCATAATTGTTTTTAATTTAACACATTAGTAATACAAATCAAAATAGTTTGTAAATTTAAACTGTTTTATAACTAAAATAATGAAATTTTTTTGTCAATTTAATATTTTTTGGTTATTTATTATCCCCTTTAATATGTTATAGATATATTTAATAATTTTATTAACAATAACTTTACTAGCTTAAATAATTAACAATTGCTAATATAGGATTTACTGTAAAATTTATATCCTACTATATAAAAGTTGGTTAAATTTTATAAATAAATCAAAGTGTAAGTTCAAATGTTTTGTAATTTTATAACTTATTTCATAATTTGTTTTTAATTTAACACATTAGTACTACAAATCAAAATAGTTTGTAAATTTAAAATATTTTATAACTAAAATAATGAAAAGGTGTTTTCAACTTAATTTTTTTTGTTATTTATTATCCCCTTTAATATGTTATACATATATTTAATAATTTTATTAACATTAAAAATTTACTAGCTTAAATAATTAATAATTGCTAATATAGGATTTACTGTAAAATTTATATCCTACTACTGTATAATAGTTGCTTAAATGTTACAAATAATCAAAATGTAAGTTCATATTTTTTTGTAATTTTATAACTTACTTCATAATTTTTTTTAATTTAACACATTAGTACTTCAAATCAAAATAGTTTGTAAATTTAAACTGTTTAATAACTAAATTAATGAAAAGGTGTTGTTAATTATTTTATTTTGTTATTTAATATCCCTTTTAATATGTTATACATATATTTAATAATTTTATAACAATAAACTTACTAGCTTAAATAATTAATAATTGCTAATAGTGGATTCATTGTAAAATTTATATCCTACTACTATACAATAGTTGCTTAAATTTTAAATAAACCAAAATGTAAGTTCAAATTTTTTTTGTATTTTTATAATTTATTTTTAAAAATCATAAGTAATACATTTATATTGCAATTACTGAGCATTTAAAAAATTATTAATCAATTTTACGTAATTTAATTTGAAATTTTCTATTATTTTCTATAATTCATTTTTCTAAAACTAATAAATGCGTTTCAGTTACAATAATCTAAATTTACTTTAACTTCAAATGTTCTTTTATTTTTTATAATTCATTTTATAAAAATCACAAAATACATTTATATTTATGTTACTCTAAATTTCAAAATAATAATGATATGTTATTAGTCAAACTTTTTATAAAGTTATATCACTTTTAAGCTATTTTACAATTAGTATAGTATATTAGAGGAAATTTGTAATATCAAACCAAATTTTAATATTATTTTCAAAAGTGGCTTTTTAAAAAATTTGAAAACTAATTTTCTGTAAATATATAATTTCTAAAATTAATCATAACATGTCTTAATTTAATTTTCTAACTATGACATATATATTTATCCTTTTGCTTTTTATTGTATTTATATTTTTGTCTCTTAATATCTTCTTCATTCTCATAATATGCAAAAAAAAAAATAAAGTTAGGGATGAAAACAAACCTGAGCTCCAGCTAAGCTAAGGGAGAGGAGAAATAAATCTGCTTTTTTTTTTTTTGATTGTTTGTTCTACAAGCACATAACTTATGGGTTTTATATATTACATATCTATATATTTTTAAAAAGCAGGTTGATAGGTTGGTCTCTCACGTTTTTTTTGGGTTGGTAGTTGTGATTTTTCATTTTTTTTTTATTATTAAAAACAAAACAGAAATGCTGGAAACACCCCTAACCACATGTAGTTATACTATTCATAGGAGTTCACTTTTTTTCCTACACAAATTATAATCCGCATGAATAGTACATATGGGTTTTTTTTTTCCTACACTTTATTTTGTAACACTTTTGTTTAGTTAAATGGTAACTGAACCACACTTTAAGTATTTGGTAGATCACCCACTCTTAAATCCACTCACCATTCATTAGTTTATCTGACGTTTTGGATTTTTCACGTCAATTAAGAAAATTTATAAAATTACCTATTTAACCATTTTACTATAATTGAAAAAAATTATACTAAAGTAATATACAGTGTAATATAAGGATAAAACAATATTTTGATATTAATATCTGCATAGAAAGAAGAGAACGTCAATTATTTTAAAACAAAGAAAACAGTTCAACGTCAATTATACAAATACAGAGGGAATATAACAAATAAGAACATTTACAAAAGTAAGGATAATTAAAAGTTATCTAAAAAAATAAAAAACAGAATTTAGAACAAAATTGTCTTGCCCTTTCTTCTCTGTTTTTATCCGGGTTCGGCTTCGACGATATGATCTTTTTCTCTCTTATCAGATTCTTACTCTTCAGAGAGAGAGATCTGTTCGTTCGATTTTTTTTTTTAAATTTCCGATGTGCCTTCCGCTTTGTCGGATTGTTTTGTTCCGTTCATCGGATAATAAAATTCCCTTTATGGGATTTGCCTTTTGCATGTGTTTGAAGATCCTTCTGTGAGGTGACTAACTCCGGCGGTTGCAGCGGTTCTTGATATTACTGGTGCTGCTTGATTCTCTTCATCAGAGTGTAATTCCTTCATTATCCGACGTGATTTTGGTTTTTAGTGAAGGTCTTCTGTTGTTTAGCTTTCAAGTTTTGGAGATCCATCGGCGGTTTAGACCAAATTTCAGTATTGTTGGGGTCTTTTATGGCGTCTCAACATTGATCTGTCCTCTAGATCTATCGATGGTTCTTTGTAGTTACAGGTCTGGTGATTTCGAAGTTCCGTTACTTACTTCTGGTGATTGTGTGCAAAAGGAACAAGCTAAGTTACAAAGTAATACCGTTGTTGTTTAATTGGAAGTTCGCTTCATCGACAAAAGAAATTCCGGCGGAGAAGCTCCAGAGATGATGACATCGTTGTAGGCCTACTCGTCAAACACGTGTCTTTGACGTGCTTTTTTTTAATCATATGTGTTGACGTGTTTAATCTTATACTATTTGGGCCTCTGATTTATTTGTACTTGGCTTTGCCTTTAATGGGCTTTAATACAAAAGGGTTGACAGAAAAAAAAAACAAAATTGTCTTATACTCTTTTCTCATAATTCATCCGAGTTTTGATCGAATGGTGTAAGCGGATTAAGCGGTACGGATCAGGCAGATCAAGCGGTTCATGCAGATCAACTGTGGTAATCGGAAGAGTGGAAAAAGGGTGGTTCAGGCGGTACATCCACCTATGTGGTACATCCACCTAAGGCTTCAAATGGTGTAAGCGGATTAGGCGGTGCGGATTAGGTAGATGAAGCGGTTTATGCAGATCAACTGTGGATCAAGCGTATTAGGCGGATCAAGTAGAAAAAGTATGGATTAAGCAGTTCAAAATATATGTTGAATGGTGAAAATAATAAAAAAGCGGTATAAGTAGTAAAATATTTTTTCAAAATATTTAAAGGAAATATTTTAAATAAAATAGAAATAGATTAAAAATATTTATAAAAATGATAATACTAAAATCAAACTATTTTTAACTACCAACATTTCAATTGAATACATAAATTTTCCTCTATTGTTTTTTTTATCATCGTCCTATCTACTATTTACTTGGATTTAGTATACATTACAAATCAATAAACATTAAAATTGTAGACTGAGAGCTAACTAATAAAAATAAGTGAAATGATACTAAATATACATGTATATGTGTATATCTATTAGATTTGCTTATCCCTGAAATAAATTATTCTTAAAATATAATTAATAGATCAAATAAATACAGCTATATATACTGAAATCTAACTATTATAATATAAATTTTGTTAGATGGAAAATAAGTACACATACATTTTTTTATCCCATCACCACAAATACACTTGATACGCTGCTTTTTCTTATCATTTTACTGTTGATAGTGTTTCTGTTTTTTTCTTTCATACTTTTGACTTTTTTACGGGTCTATGCACCATCTTTACTGTTTAAGAAAAAATACTTTATACATTTATATTTTGTGAATGGTGACAAAAGGTAATTTGGCCTACATGTGGTTTGACCACCTAAAACCCACTCTAAAAACTATTCTCCATTCAAACACTTAGACGGATAAAAGACGGAAGAACCATGAGTGTGTCACCCATATTTCATTTCTCCATTCACCATTTTGTTTCAGTGTTACAAATATCCACTTTAAATAATAATATAATATAGACGAACCGTATGCGGTTCAAACTTGTGAACAAAAACCAATAACCGTTCACTATAGTAATTACATAGCAAATTGACAGTGTTTCTAATGGATTTTCTCTTTTTATTATTTAATTTAATTTCTGTTTCAAAACAATATACATGCTACTTTTTAATATTCAAATGTTTCAGTTACATAAAAGGTATACAATAGTTTAATCTTATCCAAATAAAAATTCATATAATTTAGAATATTAAAATTATTCAAATTTGATATATTATTCAAAAAATTAGTTTGTATTTTCAAATATATAATATAATATTCTATATTATTTGAATTATTTATTTTGGTAAATAAAAAAACTTTATAATAAATATTTCAAATATCTGAGATACGTGGATCAAAGCGGTTTTTTATTTCTTTTTTTATTTATTTAATATGAATACAATTACTATAGTAATAATAAATTATCAAATATATTTTAACAGTTAATTAAAAATGCATGTTAAATAGACGAAGAAACAATATATTAAATTATAAAATAATATATTATTATAATTAATGAAACAATTATTTTTAAATTTTACTAAAAAATTATATATTTAATATATATTAAAATAATTTTCAGTTATAAAAAGTCTTATTATTTTTTATCAATATTCTATAATCTATTTTTATTTTATATAAAATATTAACTTTTAATATTTTGATTATTTTATTATTTAAACTACATTTTCTATTATCTCACCATTCAACATGTATTTTGAACTACTTGATCCGCACTTTTTCTACTTAATCCGTCTAATCTGCGTAATCCGCAGTTGATCTGCATAAAATGCTTGATCTGCCTGATCCGCACCGCCTGATCCGCACCGCCTGATCCGCACCGCCTGATCCACTTGCACCAAGAGAGAAATGTATTTGTGTGCCATGAGTGTTACAAATAATAATAAAATTTTTTGATCCACAAGTGGTTCAAATTACAAAGCAAAAATAAAAATGCACCAGTAATAGTAAAACATTACCAATTTGGAGTGTACGACTACATGTCTGTGATCTGTTTTTTTTTTATTAATTTTTTTTCTAAAATACTAAAAAATTTAGTTTAGACATCTAACTATTTAATTTTGTCTCAGTTATTCTTTCAAAATAATAAAAAATATTTTGTTGATGATACATATATAATATAATTAATATAAACAATTATTTAAAGGAATATCATATTATTCAAATTTACATCAAAATGATAAAAATATTTTACACATAAAATACTAAATAATATTGCTATACTAATGATACAATAATTTCTTTTGAACATAAGTTATATCTATAATTTTTATTTTTTTTAATATAACTAATTTTAATTTAAAACTTTAAATAGTATATTTTAAATATGTATAATACTTTGGACCGTGTTTTTACCCGTTTTTACCATTCAAACATATATTTTGTATTACTGGATCCATTTGATCCGCTAGATCTACTTTTATTTTGTTTGTTCCACTTGATCCGCCTGATCCGCAACGTTCGATCCGCTTTCTCCATTCGGAGCGTGAATCTAGTGTATTAGGCGGATCAAATAGGAAAAGTGCGGATCAGACAGTTCAAAATATATGTTGAATGGTGAAATAATAGAAAAAGTGATTTAAATAGTAAAATATGTTTTTTCAAATATTGAAAATAAATATTTTAAATAAAATAAGAAATAGATTAAAAATATTGATAAAAATGATAATATTTTTTTTACAACTGAAGTTTATTTTAATATATACCAAATATAATATTGTACTAAAATTTAAAAATTATGACTTCGCTAATTATAATATTATTATGTATATATTTTTAGCTCCAATGTAATTAAAAACAAATTTAATTTATTAAAGGATAAATATAATTATGTTTTGTTAATATTATACAAGAAATATTATACAAAAAATATTATACATAAAATATTATATATGAAATAAATACAAAATAATACATAAAAATGACTGAAACTTTTAATAGCCAGTATTTTTATCTTCCCATAATTTATTTGCAATATACTCTCTGATGTTTTCCATTATATCTCCATCATCTACCTCTGCTACTTCCATATCATCTTGATTAGTTGCACCATCTGTGTTGCTATTCTCTGTATGTCCCATTCTTTCAGCGAAATCTTCATCTAGAAAATTTGAAATTCTAATGAAATTATGTAGTCCCATTATAGCCACTACCACTCTTTTTTGCACTTCAATATTATATCTACGAAACTCACAAAGAGTCTTCTAATTTTTCTTCCAAACTCCAAATGTCCTCTCAATAACAGACCGCAAAGAAGCATGCCATCTATTAAACAATTCATGTTTATTCTTCGGAGGATGATTAGTGTTAAATTGTGACTTATGATACCTGACTATTCTGTTTTGTGAAGATCTGTATGGAGCCAAAAATCATTTTTTGTTTGGATAGCCAGAATCCACAACATATATTCAGGATCATTTTCTTGTGCCATCGCAAGAACTGCCGTATCATGACATGTTCCAGGCGCTCCATTCCAAACATATGTGAATAACATATTTAGATCACATATTGCCATGATGTTAAAAGATGTTATATCATGTCGATTCCAATACATTCCTTACAATTCATGTTTCACTTTAACGCATACATGAACCTCATCCATAGCTCCAACAAATCCAGTAAAATATCGCCCATATCTGTCATCCAACTGCAGACGTTCAGGAATCCTATGTATTTCTTGTGTTGTTGGAGTTTTGATATAATCACAAGCAAGTAATTCAGTAGCAGTCAGAACTTCAAAAAACTTTTTTCTTCACTGTTTCCTGATTTCGTCCAAAGCGTAATCCAACATCTATTTGAACTTCATTGTACCCAGAAATCCGGAGAAACATAGCTACACTCTCTTTGATGCTTACATCCAGTGTTGGTTGTAATCCATAATTGGTTTGTAGAATACGACACAATGTTGTGAATGCATCGAGGGACATCCGTAGAAATTGTAGATAAGCAGCACTATCTTCTTGTAGTTGACACCAAATATTTCTCCATCCTAGACCGCAATCTGTTTGGACTGGTCCTCTTTGAAAATATCGGTCATAGTACTTCAGTGATGGTTGAATTACCAACTCCTCAAATTGCTCATTTTCCAAATTCCACAACTCAATTCTCTCTTCATAACTTAGAGTTTGGGCACTTACTGATCTTAATTGACAAATGCGAAAAGCATGTAATATAATAAACATGAAATAAAAGAAATATTAGATCAATAATATATATCATTAATTAAAAATACATTGAACATACAAAATTATATAAAACAGATATTGATTTGCTACTTAAACAAAAACATAAGCTTTCACTCTAATCTTCATCTCCTACTGAAAATCCATGTTGCACAGTTTTACCAGATCCACAGTTTTGAGTATTTGGTGATGAATCCCACTGTGAAATATTGGATGATGAACCCCATTGTGGAGCATTTGATTGAGAATCCCATGGTGAAGCATTTGACGAAGAATCCCACTGTGGAGCATTTGATGAAGAACCCCATTGTTGAGTATTTGAAACCCATTGTGGATCATTTGATGAAGAACCCCATTGTGGTGGATTTGATTGACTACCCCATTGTGAAACATTCGGAGTTGTGTCCCACTGCGGGACATTTGGAGATGGAGTCTTTTGTGGAACATTTGTAGGTGTACTCCATTGCTGAGCATTTGTAGGTGTTCCCCAATGTGGAGGATTTGGAGGTCTACCCCAATGAGGAGGATTTGGAGGCGTATTCCAATTCGGAGGATTTGTAGATGTACCCTAATGTGGAGGATTTGGAGGTGTACACTAGTGCAGAAGATTTGGAGGTGTATCCCACTGAGGAGGATTTGGAGGTGTACCCCCACTGAAGAGCATTTGGAGGGGTATCCCACTGCGGAGCATTTGGAGGGGTACCCCACTGCGGAACATTTAGAGGTGTACCACATTGCTGATAACCATGACCCCATTGTCCATGTGAAGTTTGCCCCCATGAATTATTACCACCATATGATGGACTACCCGAAGGAAAACCACCCGAGTTTTGATTTTCAGAATGTTGCGCTGTACCTATCCGTTTCTTAAATTTTTCACCGTCGTGTGTACAACCACTAAAAGCTTCAAGGAATTTAAATTTCTCTTCAGTTGATATAACGACATGGTCAATAAAATACTTACGCCAAAATCTATCTTTTTGAAGAAGGAATTCGGATCGCATCACGGGTGAATTCAGTGGAAGGACATGATTCATCATCAATGTTAACACGATACACCTCTTCATTTTCTTGTGTTTCGGGAACTTGGATTTGCTCTCTATCACTCCCATCTGTGTCTGAATTCACATGGTCTTCATCATTACCTACACCCTCATTCATCATCTCCACTCTTTTTTGGTTTACAGAATATTGAGGTTGTGAATGAACATTATATAATGAGAAATAACGTTCCATCACGTCCTAAAATTCTGGCAGTTTTCGATGAAATGATTTTATTATTTTACGCCCCTATTAAAAAAATTTAAATTTTGTAAATATCAATTTTTTAAACAACTACATTTCTTAAATAAATATTTTTATAAATAAAATTTTTTTTTATAAATAATTATCGTTTCATGGTCTTTCCACCATTATTCAGATGCAGATATCATAAATGTTGTTGGATCAACCGAAATGCTGGTAGACATTTTTATAAGAGCTTTCCACTTCTTATACTTCTTTTGAATTTATCAAGTTTTTCTTTGAAAAACTTATGACTAACATTCATATTAAACTCTTCGTTGAACTTTTTAGTGATAAACTCTCTACTTAAAGGTATCGGATCTTTAAGAGAGTAATTATTCATGACTAATGCTTCGTCATACAATTCAATGAGTCATCTTTTTCGTTGTAAAGTCCATTTAAAATTAGCTTCATTCTACAATTTAAAAAAAAATATTTATATTTTTAATCAAAAATATAATTAAATTGTAAATTCTAAACGAATTAAAATGCAGAAAATTACCCGTGCTGTTGTTCGATTATGAGTATTTGTATTGCCTTGTTCGAAAGAATTTGTGTTTCCTCGACGATTTGATGTCATTTCTACGATGAAAAAAATTAAAAATAAAATTAATAAATTTATTTTTATTATTTAAAATTTTAATAACAAGTTGAAACATAAAAAATATCGTAATTCTTATAATTTAAATATTTAATTAAAATTATTTATTTATAAAATTGTGTGGTTTATAAAATTTACCTAAAATATTATCATTAACTAAATTAATTCATATAATATAATATTTTAATTAACACATTATTTTTACAAATACAACTAATTTGTAAATATATAATAACTAAATTAATGAAAAGGTGTTATGAATGTCATTTTTTGTTTCTTTAATATCCCATTAGTATTTTTATAAAAAGTTAATGAATTTATTTACAATATATTAACTAAATTCAAATAATAATAATAGATACTTTAGGATTTACTTTATAATTTATATCCTATTACTATATAATAATTGATTAAATTTTACAAATAAATCAAAATGTAAAATTTATGATTTTACAAATAACTCAATTAATGGCAAATATTTATGAATTTAAATTTTATTATTTTAAATCCCATTTATTATATATATACAAATATATATTTCTTCAAAAATTAGTAACAATATATTTTATTTTAATAAATGAAAAAATAATCATAGCTAATCTAGAATAACATAATTTTTATCATATATAATTTAATAGTTGTATACGTTTCACAATTAAATCAAAAATTTAAGTTCATATTTTTATAATTCTCTTAACTTATTTTAAAAGGAAAAAAATAATTATATTTTAATTATTTTTTAAAATAGTCATTTTAAGTAATTTAATTTCAAATTATCTTTTATTTTGTTAATTTAATTTAACTTACAATATTTTTATAGTTTTTATAATTCGATTTGCACAAACTAATATCAAGAAATTAATCTAAATTTTTGAATAATAATCATATATTATTAACCACAATATTTTGCAATATTGTTTTATTTTCAAGATATATCGAATAATTAGAGTAGTTGTATTATTTAGAGAAAATTTATATGAATATTTAGTAAAACTTTACAAAATTCCTTGAAAATTATGATCTCATATATTATATAAAACCATTATTTAATTCTTTCTCCCCTTTCCAAAATTATATAAGTCCAATATTAATTATTATAGTACCTATGAAGTTCTTAATCATTAACCCCATAATTGGTACTAAAATCAAACTATTTTTAGTAACCAACATTTCAATTGAATACATAAATTTTGCTCTACAATTACTTTTGGTAATTCTCCTATCTACTATTTACTTAGATTTAGTATACATTATAAACCAATAAACATTAAAATTTTATACTGAGAGCTAACTAATAATAACTAAGTGAAATGATATTAAATATACATGTACATGTGTATATCTATTAATTTTGCTTATATCTGAAATAAATTATTCTTAAACATAATTATTTTACAAAATTTTTAATATATGTACAATACAAATATTTTTTAATTAAAAGTTTATATTGTTAGGTAAGATTTTTTTTTTAATTAGGTAAGACACATTTTTTAAATGGTTTACCAACTTTTCTTTTTTTGATAAAAAAAATAAACCAAATAATCAAAATATCCATCCAAAATACTTCTATTCTCCTATCTATTTACTTTTCATAGTGGTTTCTGATTTTTCTTTATATTTTTTGGACCACATGTGGATTTCAAGTGGTTGCGTATTGTTTGTCCTTATGGTTCAATTTTACAAAACATTCTTTGAATGGTAAAAAATATGTTATATTATTCTACAGGTAGGGGGACCACACTTATACCACCAAAAAAACGCTTGCCATTCAATACCTGAGAATCTCACAACACTAAAGAAATTGTAAAATATTTGTAACAATCTCTTCAGATATTATCCAAAAATGCAACACACATACTATATACTCATTTTCAGTTTTCTGATCTGGTCATAAATCTCTTTTGCCAAAGATCTATGGGCAACATAAAGAATAGTGATGATTTTTCTATAAAATGAGACATGCAAATCAATTACACACTATAAATCACTGTATTTCAATACCAAAATAAGACGGTTATCTTATATCTATTTTTAATAGTTTTATTCTTAACGATAAACATGCACACCATGTTTCATTATTATTATTTTTTCCCCTTATGTCAATATACATTTTTTAAAATAACTCATCCCATCAAAATACAACACTTTCTTTTTTACTTTTCTCTAAAATTAAGACGATAATCTTAAAATTTTCATTCTAAAATTTTATTCTTTTTAGTTTTAGCGATAAGCATACACACTATGCGACATGGTATATCTTCATAAATCTGGATAGTTTTACAATTTTAATATACCTAATTAAATCTAAAATATAACTTGTACTACTAGATCATCACTATTTTTACCTTTGCTTTTTTTTTTTTAACCAACACAATAACTATACATGAATTCTCGAAAACAAATGCGTATTTTCTAACCATATATAACAACATATCAATATTTTTTGAATATACACCAAGATTTATCAAATCTCAAAAAAGATGAACATACAGTAATATACACCAGCATGATTACACTCTGGTAATATCCAAGACAATTAACAGAATTATTGTTTTATATATATTTGGTCAACAATTACAAAATGTAGAGACACTCGAAGAACTAAACCACAGCCTTCTCCATTACACAAGCAATCCTCTAATCTAAAGAACCAACGACAAGTAATACCGACCCTCTTAACCGACTCATAAAATATACCACATAATAAACCGCGAATAAAACCCTAACTGGATCGACGATGTCCAGTTCAAAAAAATGATAAACATCAGTTTATATATAAGCTCCTGAGCTGCAAAAACACTTGCTTCTAATACTGCCTAAATACATTCTTGAGTGTTGGAATTACAACCTTACAAAATAAATAACAATCCAAACATTCAGATACATAATACCAATTATTGAAACCGACACGTACATCAACAACATTATAAAAACCGTAATCCATGAAAACTCACCAGGATCAGAACAACACATATCTAACTATGAACGCACTGTCGATTTCATACCACAAGAAGCCGTGGCACACGCTCCTTCCATCTTATCGTTAACCTTACATTCAGCACGAAATTATTATTTAACACGTAAAAGAGATAACCCTACCGACCAAAAATACATGGTGTATAAGAGAACTAAGAGAGACAATTAGTTATCAAGAAATGATCCAACTACTACGCGCTAAGAGCAAAAGCCTGCACTATAAAAAAAACCTGTAAACAACACAAACAGTAAGGGAATGGTCAAGGCCAACAAAAGAACAAAATAACCATAGCAGAATGGAGGGGTCAAATCACTATAAGAAACCAAACTATCTATAGTCGAAAAAACAAATAACACATTAACAACACGACACAGTATACCTGATCATGGAAAAGAAACATACAGTTGAATCTAATACTATAAAAATAAAGAGAAATTAAACGTAATCAAACAGTATAGGAGAAGCAAAAATTTCGTGGAGTACCCTGTTGAAGAGTTTTGTAGTACACCTGATCTTGCAAAAGAAACATACAGTTGAATCTAACAGCACGAAAAAAGAGAAACTAAACATAGGCAAGTAATATAAGAAAAACAAAATTTTTGTGGAATACCTTATTTGCGAATTTTGTTATAGTCAAAATTAAACCTAGAGTAAAAACAAAATTCTGAAAGATCAATAAGATGCACACAAATATTCAAAAAGTCAAAAAAAAAGATGGAAAGCAATAATAAATCATATTTGCTGAACACAAATAAAGACCAAAAGTCTTCTACAAAAAAAAAACACCAAATTTATCAGATACACACGGTGTAAAGAATAGATGAAAATCAGTACAAATGCTATTAAAAAAAAAAACAAAAAACAAAAGTGCTAAGTACACGACAAACATATTAGATCCTGCAAAAATAACACACCGTCGAATATATAAGAAAAACTAATAGTTTCATGAAATACTTTGCTAGAGAACTACACAAAAATAGCTTTGTATATATACTACTCCATGAGTTAGGATTTTCGTATTAAAAAGAAAATAAGCGTAGAGTTTCTGACCTAAGGGGCTTTAATTAGCTGGATCATATCACGGACATAGAATCAAGAGACTTATGATAGCCCAATCGATACCCCAAATCTGTTTTTCAGTGATGCTACCTGAAATAATATGATTTAGCATTCAAACCAAAACTTAATTATCTACACTAAACTTTCAAAAATTTCGTCTAAAATCATGGAGAGGATGCCACGTAAACCAAATCACTTCATTTATAATATTATAGATGTGCAATATTTGCAAAAAAGTTTGAAAAAATTCTTACGTATTAATTTTATTGAATTATATAAATATTTTACAATCAAATTATTTAACTTATTGAAAAATGTAATATTGTTTAATCAATATGTATCTACTATATATATATATTGATTTTTTTATTTACTATTTCAACATGATTCCACACTATTTACTTTATACAAAATGTATTTGTTTTGAAAATTTCACAAATTACAATTGAAATGGTCCATATTTTCATTCCACTTCTCCGATAAAACTAGATATACTATTACCACCCAGAATCCGAAAATAAGTGAAACACCTTATTAAGCATTCATTACTTAGCTATAAAGCAATACATCATCAAAATTGATAGAATTAGGATTTTGGATTTTGTGAAATGTTCTGCCTCACACTAATAATTTTGGCGGTGGCATCTTTTTTGAAATGTGCTTTATCCGTCTTATCGGTCTATCATACCTAAAGTTGATAACAATATATATAAGGAAAATCGATATTAATTGAGAGACAATTAAGAACGAAAAGTGGAAAACGGCTAAGAAAAGCAGATAAATCGCATTAATTGGAAGCTAATCATAAAAAGAAATGAGAAAAGTCAACTGGGTCTCTTTTAAGAAAATTAGATAAATTTATATCGGAATAAATACATATAATAATTGTTTAGAAGAAGAATCAATATAATAACATACTTTTAAACTTTAAAAGAAATTTGTTTTTTTCTTTTTTTGATAACTCAGGGTGCATCCCTGGGTCTATGGAAGGGCCCAAGACTAATCACCCCGAGATGTGGATGGCCCGTGGATAGACTTTCATACTAGGTTTTCAAATGGGCTGTAAGCAAATGACTCATATCCATGTGGCCAAAAGGATAAAGAGAATAATTCTACATCTGGGGAGGATTGATCATTGGCCTAGACCAATAGGGTAACCCTTCCACCAGAAGAGAACCATTCTCCCACCACCTCATGGTTAAAGGAAATTTGTTGAGAAAGTTTTTTTTTATATTTCATCGAAGTTTTCGAGCTAAGATCTGGTTAAAAAGAGAGAATTTATCATTGACGGAATCATGCTCATCCAAATACCTCCTGGATTTTTAAGTTTGGCTGTACACTATGAAGTTGATGTTAATGAAGGGACATGTTCTACTATTATATAAACATAATAAAACTGGTGTTGAATAATAATAAGAAACAAAAAGAACATACAAAAAAACTGTCATAGACTGATTGTAAACAAGAAGAGAGAAGAATTTGGATTCTTTATCCATCAAAGGAATCACAAGAGAGAAAAAACAAAAAGAATAAGAGATCAATTGAAGTTCTGATCATGGCAAACCATCAAAACACAGATAAAGGTTAGAATCACTTTTTTCTATTCTAAAAAATTGTTTTGGATTAAATTAAACTAAATCTAGATCCTAAAGCACAGTTTATATTTGGTAGCAGAGCCAACCTAGATTTATTTAATTCACCAAATTGGTTTACAGAAATGTTACGGTTTAAGTTACGTAACAAATTGATTAACGTAAAGGGAATTTGCATGATCACGTGATAATATTTTAAAGTCTGGAATTTTGTTTGTCCTCTTGCTTTTGTTCGCTTTGATAATAAAAAAGAAAAGAGTAACCGTTTCACAGTTGTGTGATACGTAAACGACTACAGCATGCATAAGGGGTTGTTGCCGTTGAATTCTTTTTGGGAATTATGGTTTATTGTGACGTAACGGTTGCACTTTTGAAAAGGTGCTGTAAATAAAATAAATTACTTTAGTTCTGATAAGCATATGTGGAAAATTCACAATTAGTAATTAAAAAATATCAGATTTTTTTATATTTGTTTTTGAATGAAACGAGTACATATTGTGTATTGCATGAAAGTGTGTACACATGATTGTTGTTTTGTTCAAATCATAGATTTAAAGTTGACAGTCATATGAATGATTACTCAAATTTCTTTAGTTTTGGAATTTTTGTTAAGGAAAGGCATGATCGTTTACATGTATACTCGTGAACATACGTGACTGTATGTGACTGTTTGAATATGTATGCAGTCTCATACTTATTATTTGCATTGAAAAGTATGCATAGATAGATGGTATAAATGAATAGACAGTTACATATAGTTTGTCGGTTTCGTTTATATGTTTAGTGTCAGTATGGTTAAGGACATATATTATAAACAAACTGAGTATTTAGTTTAAAACATTACCGCTACATTTTATTAAATTAATAAATTTGTGTTATGAAATATTAACATAATAAAATATATATATATATATATAATTAGTGTTTATATTATTTATAATGTTAATATTATTTATATATAAACATTAAATGATAAATATATATATATATAAATAAATAAATAGTAATTGATCATAATTAAAGAGATGCTATAAAAGATATAAAAGTTTAATTGATTAAGTGTATTTACTAGTTATATTCTAAGAGATCATCCAAAGGTGGATCATTGAAAAGATTTAGTAATATGAAAAGGATTAGTTATTTTTTACTATAGTCAACAGTATCTCACCCAAATATAGTATACTTATTTGATTTGTGTATGATTTGACTAATCATAAAAGCATAGAATTTTAGCATCGTTGAAAGTGATGTGTTTTAGTATTACCCAAAGGTTGCTTGAATACATGATGTAAAGTTTTCTGTTAAATTTTACTACTTAGGAATCTGATTTAAAATTAAACAGCACTAATGGGTGAGCATGCATGTATTACTGCTTGCAGCTTCATCAAATTTGTTTGCATCTGCTAACTCTGTCGTGAAGTTTAATGGGCTGAATTATGGAGAGTGGTCTGAACAGATCCGGTTTTCACTGGGTGTAATGGCATTGGACTCTGCAATACTGACTGATAAGGAGCCTTCAGCCATTACAGAAGATAGCTCTGAATCTGAAAAGTCTCAGTATGAGAGGTGGGAGTGATCTAACAGATTGAGCTTGAACCTCATGAGAATGACGATGGCAGAAAGTATTAAGCCATTCATGCCTATAACAGAGTAGGCTAGAGAATTCTTACAGAAGATTAAGGAGTGTTCACAATCGGAATTGGCTGACAAGTCGATTGTAGGAAGCTTAATGAATGAGCTAACTACAAGAAAGTTCGATTGGTCTCAGCCAATTCATGATCATGTGACACACATGTCTAACTTGGCAGCAAAGCTAACAACCTTGGGAATGGAAGTGCATGAATTATTCCTGGTTCAATTCATCCTGAACTCTCTACCTTTTGAGTTTAGCCAGTTCCAGGTGAACTACAACACCATTAAAGAGAAATGGAACTTTAAAGAATTAAAGGCTATGTTGGTTCAAGAGGAAGGGTGATTAAAGAAGATGAATGCTCATCATGCCAATCTCATAGGTTTTGGCAATGCCAATAGCAACAAAGGCAAGTAAGAAGGACAAAAAGAAGGATAAGGATTTCATGAAAGGACCTGAAAGTAAAATCCAGAAAGAGAAGAAGTGTTCTTTTGCAAGCAAATGGGACACTTCAAGAAAGATTGTCCTAAAAGAAAGGCATGGTTCGACAAGAAAGGTAACATTACAGTTTTGCTTGCTCTGAATTGAATCTTGTAGAAGTGCCTAATAATACTTGGTGGTTAGATTCTGGTGCAACTACTCATGTGTCTCACATTAAATAGGGATTCAGTTCAATCCAGCCCATAAGAGGACCTGAACAGTACTTGTTCATGGGAAACAGGATGAAGGCACAAATAGAAGGCATTGAGACTTATAGATTGATCTTGGGTGCTGGATGCCATTTGGATCTTGACGGATGTCTCTATGTACCTGAGTGTGTTAGAAATCTTGTTTATGTTAGTAGGTTGGATAATTTAGATTTTGATTTTAAGATTGGACATTGTATTTTCTCATTATACCGAAATGATTACTTTTATGGTAGTGATACTTTATTTGATTCACTTTATTGGTTCGATCTTGATGCAAAGTTTTCTGAATTCTTATTTAATATTAAAAATCGAGGCATTAAGCATAGTGCATCTGATGAAAGTTCTGCTTTCTTGTGGCATCAAAGATTAGGTCACATTTCCAAAGAAAGGATTATGAGGTTGGTAAAGAATGAAATTCTTCTTCAATTGGATTTCAGTGACCTAAGTGTGTATAGATTGCATAAAAGGAAAGCAAACTAAACACATAACAGAGAAACCGCCACAAGAAGCACTCAGCTCCTTGAGTTACTACATACTGATATAGGTGGCCCTTTCGATGCTCCTTCTTGGAGTGGAGAAAAGTACTTTATCACTTTTATTGATAATTACTCACGTTATGGATATACATATATACTGCATGAAAAGTCTAAATCAGTGAATGTCCTAGAGGTATTCATAGATGAAGTAGAAAGGCAGTTAGAAAGAAAGGTAAAAGTTGTGAGATCTGATAGAGCTGGTGAGTTCTATGGAAAATTCGATGAAAATGGACAATGTCCAGGTCCATTTGCAAAGTTACTCGAAAGTAAAGACATTTGTGCATAGTATACAATGCCTGGTACTCCTCAACCGAATGGTGTAGCTGAGAGGCGGAATCGTATTATAATATATATGATTAGGAGCATGTTGAGTAACTCTATTTTACTCCTTTCATTGTGGACATATGCATTAAAGACTGCAAATGTATGTACTAAACCGGGTTCCTAGTAAGGCAGTTCCTAAGACTCCTTTTGAACTGTGGACAAGAAGGAAACCTAGTTGTGGACAAGAAGGAAACCTAGTTTAAGGCATCTACGTGTTTGGGGATGTCCAGTAGAAGTAAGGCTATATAATCCACATGAAAAGAAACTTGATTCTAGGACTGTCAGTGGATTTTTCATTGGCTATCCTGAAAAATCAAAGGGGTATACTTTTTACTGTCCTAAGCATAGTACGAGAATAGTTGAGACGGTGGGAGTGGTGAACCACGAAAGGTGGATATTCAAGAAATTCATGCTGAAATTCCTTCACCTATTATTGCACTTAAGGTAACTGTTCCTATTGTTCCATCACAGTCAAGAGAGACAATAGAACAACATAATGATGTGCAAATCCCATTAGCTGAAAGTACAGTTAATAAACCTGTTATAATTCAAGAAGAGAATAGTGAACCACAAGCACCATTAAGGCAATCAGGAAGGGAAAGAAGATCAGCCATTTCAAATGATTATATGGTTTACGCTATTGAAAGTGAATGTGACTTAAGTATTAACGAAGACCCGAGCACATTCAAAAAGGCCATGGAAAGTGACAGTTCTGATAAGTGGTTTGATGCCTCAAAAGAAGAAATAAAGTCTATGGATAATAACTGAGTATATGACTTAGTAGAGTTGCCTGATGGTAAAAAGACTGTTGGTTCTAAACGGGTCTTTAAGACTAAACGCGACTCGAAAGGCAATATTGAAAGGTAGAAGGCTCGCCTTGTTACTAAGGGTTTCATCCAAAAGGATGGTATTGACTACAAAGAGACCTTCTCTCCAGTTTTAAAGAAGGATTCTCTAAGGATTGTTTTGGGTTTGGTAGCTCAATATGATCTTGAGCTTCACCAAATGAATGTGAAAACTGCTTTTCTAAATGGAGATCTTGAGGAAGATGTATATATGGACCAACCTGAAGGGTTTCTGGCTACAGGAAATGAACATCTGGAATGGAAGCTGAGAAAATCAATATATGGCTTGAAACAAGCTTCCAGACAATGGTATCTAAAATTTAAGGATACCATCACATCATATGATTTTGTAGAGCTCATCGTTGATCGATGTGTCTACATGAAGTTTAGTGGGATATGTTTTTGGTCATATATGTTGATGATATATTACTTGATACAAATTACATAGGTATGTTACATGATATAAATAAGTATCTCTCTAAGAACTTTGAAATGAAGGATTTGGGTGATGCATCTTATGTGATCGGGATAGAAATATATCGAGACAGATCACAAGGATTGTTAAGTTTGTCTCAGAAAGGATATATCAATAAGATCCTAGAGAGATATAGAATGGAGAAATGCTCTGCAGGAAAAGCTCCAATTCAGAAGGGGGATAAATTCAGTGAAAAATAATGTCATAAAAATGAATTGGACCGTAGAGAATGGAAAGAAGTCTGTATGCATCAGTGGTTGGGAGTTTGAATTATGTTCAAACATGTACTCGACCAGATATCAGCTTTGATGTTGGTATGTTGGGTCGATATCATCAAAGTAATCCCGGAATTGACCATTGGCAAGCTGCAAAAAAGGTTCTCAGGTACTTGCAAGGCACCAAAGATCACATGCTTACATACAGGAGATCCGACCATCTCGATGTCATTGGATATATTCAAATTCAGACTATGGTGGATGCGTTGATAGCAGAAAATCGACGTTTGGCTATTTGTTCCTATTAGATGGGGGAGCAGTATCATGGAAATGTGGAAAGCAGTCTGTCATTGCTACTTCCACTATGGAGGCCGAATTTGTGGCATGCTATGAAGCCAAAATTCATGCATTGTGGCTGCGGAACTTTATCTCAGGGGTTCAGATCGTCAACTCTATAGAGAGGCCGCTGAGAATCTATTGTGATAATTCTACAGCTGTCTTCTTTTCAAAGAATGACAAGTACTCGAAGGGTGCCAAACACATGGAGATGAAGTTCTTATCTGTCAAAGGAGAAGTAAAGAAACATAGAGTGTCCTTTGAGCACATAAGGACGGATATGATGGTAGCGGATCCGTTAACTAAAGGACTACCACCCAAAATGTTCATTGGCCATATAGAGCGTATGGGTCTTATAGATAAAGCCTTGCTGTTTTGATTATTGAATGCTCATTATATGTGTGTGACACTATGAATTCACTTAAAGTTATGTTTCTATTTTACTAAGTATGTTATCATTAAAGTATATGTGTACAGTTACGGTTCGTAGATAACATATGGTTGGTTTGAGAATTAAAATATTTCTCAACATAAGGAAGTTCTTATAAATTGGAATTAGTTTGTGATACATGGAAGGAATCATGTCGTTTAATGATGTGTGACTGCCATGATTCAATTAATTCTGGTTTATTTAAAAGTTTGATGATCTTGATGTTAAAGCATGCATTATAGTCATTAAACCATCAAATTAACACAAAGGTCAAGTGGGAGAATGTAAGAATATTTTATATTCTTACATATGACCTATGTGTTTTTCGGTTTAATATAAAGATCAGGTTCATAGTAAAGTTAATAATTCTAATATAAAGAACGATACCAGTGATGGATTGGTTTTTATTAATGTTATTAGAATTAGGTGTATTGATAACCCTCTTCTCTTACTTTATACATTATATCCTTCTCTATAATTTGTATATATAGCAAATGTAATTAGAAGGAATTATAATAACTTATATAATGCTATATTAATTAAGTGACAATGCAGTTACTTAATTAAAAGATGTGACGATCAGTTGATGTTAATGAAGGGACATGTTCCACTATTATATAAACATAACAAAACTTGTGGTGAATAATAATAAGAAACAAAAAGAACATACAAAAGAAACTACCATAGACTGATTGTAAATAAGAACAGAGAAGGATTTGGATTCCTTATCCATCAAAGGAATCACAAGAGAGAAAAGGCAAAGGGAAGAAGAGATCAGTATAAGTTCTGATCATGGCAAACAATCAAAGCACATATCAAGGTTAGAATCACTTTCTTCTTCTCTAAGAAATTGTTTTGGATTGAATTAAACTAAAATCTAGATCCTAAAGCACAGTTTATAAGTCTGAGTTCTCTCCCGCACCTGAACGACACACTTGTCTCTTGATAGCCTCAACCGCTTAACATCTGCAACATATTTGGCAGACATTGCCTTGTTGTCCGCTACATATTTAGATAGTTCAGCGTTGGTCGTTTTTAGAGAAGCATGAAGCTAAGGATTCTCGGCCTTGACAGCAATGACTATGTGTTTCAGAGTTGCGACGTTCTTCTTCACATGCTTATATCACTCATTTTTAGCGGCAATCTCTTTTTGGCCAACGCCAGATCACTCTAAAGCCTTGTTCATAAGATAATCGTATAGGATGATGATTCGATTTAAATATCAAGAAAATTTTAAGGCAACTTAACTAAATTAGCAATCGTGAAGTAGAATAAGGAGACGACTTGAGAAAGAACTACTATTTTTACCGTAGCTTAAGCACAAGCCAGATCACAGTAACTCTCCACTTCAACTAAGTTATTCATAGAAGGAAATTCTTTAGTTGAACCTCTAATAAGTCAGAATAGCTCAGCACATTCCTCCCTGTCGTCGATGAAGGGACCATCCCTCTTATGAAAAAAAATAAATTGTAAACATTAGATGGCTTTCTGTCTTTCAGCTGCCAGCCAACCTTCTTCGAGAGAAGTGTCATTGGACCACTTACGACTGCTATCTATTAAGATAAATCGAAGAAGAAGGAATGTCCTGGTCGACATGAATGATCGAAGTAGAAGGACCAACTTGATCTACAGGAAGATTTCACTAGCTTCGGTAAAAACTTCCTTTTTCTTCTTCATTTTCTGGATGGTCGATACTGGTGGATTGTTTAAAGTAAGTGTCGCATCTTCATTGATAATGAAAATGTGCTGGTCATTTGGAGTCAAAACATTTTCTATATCATTTTTCTCTAAAGAAACTGAAGTTTTTTTTGGGAACTGATTGGCGTTTTTCGGCATCTTCTTTATTACTTTACACATTATTCGATAAGTCAGTTTTGAAGGTTCACACAAGTGGCATCATCCCAATCGACTGAAAACATGGAATTGTTAGAAAGTTGTTCGATTCACTTAAAACAAATGACCAAGAAAAAATGAGACTTATTATTACGAATACGTACAAAATTTCTTGTAATTCAAGCAGCACTTGCTTCCGGCAACCTAAGATGACTGTGGGCTCTAACTTTTTTGACATCTTAAAAAACACTGTCTGGATGGGCGATCGACCAAGGATGACGAACTGAAACGTAAATAGATATTGATCAACAGTAGAGAAGAGGTAAATAAGATTATTAGAAGAGCAACTACAGCGATATTAACTACCGATATCAGTGTTCTACATAATCTTACATTCTCTATTAGGGTCAGGCACGATAATTCTGAGACTTTGACGAAAAAATAGGACTTCTGCCAGTCGTTCACTCTATTGGAACGACCATTAATCAATCCATATAGTAATTTCATATTCTCATTATATTGCCCCAGACTGTTCTTTTTTCTTGCAAGAGTTGACATCTCTTCAAACGCGAGGCAGCTGATCGACATGTTGCTCTCACTTCATAGAAGAATATTGCTGACCGTGGTAAATCAACGTAGCAGAAACTTGAGAGATGAAAATTGGCCGACGATTGCAGTAGGAAATTAGAAACTGCAGAAGAGGGAACAAGAGATGATATTTGTTGAAAGACGATTCGTAGATCCAAATGAATCCAAGAGGAGCAGTCGATGATTGATCATGCAGTTTAGGGATTTTGAAGATGATTTACTCATTGGCTGAACATAATGTTTCTAACACATCGAAAATAGACTCCCATGTTGATAAGAAAGGAAGAACTCATGCAATTTTGAGAGGGCTGGTCGTCATTAGTTGGCCGGTCTTCCTTCAAATCATCAACTTTGTTGACATGATATCGATCATCCTCATGATCGACGTCCTCCCTAGATTTATCATACTAGTCGACTTCTTCCTCAGACTTTTGCTTATCTTCATGATCAACTTCTTTTTCCATTTTACCAAAAAAAAAACTTCTCTTTCCACGTCATGGTCATCTTCATAAGTAACCTCCCTCTCATCTCCATGGTTGTCTTCTTGGTCAGTATCCTCATTTGGTCTTTGTTTGACCAAACGACCAATATCATCTTCATCAAGCACATCCTCATTAATCAATTTTGGAATATCGATTTACGGTGGCTGCTGGCATGCATCAATTCGAAGAACGGCTGTCGAGGTAGTGCAGTTTCTGATCAACGTACTGTAATGCTCTGATGATTACAAGAACTTTATCGATAAGTATATTGGAGAAATCAATTGGGGCAGAATATATAGAGGGTTTACGGCTAAAAGAAAAAGAAAAACAGAAAATAAGAGACGAATAATCTAAAAATGTAAGAGAAAGAAGTGAGTACTTATAGAGAAATATACATCATTAGACCTAGAATACGCTTCGGTTACCTCACTTCTGCAGATTTTTTATTGGTCCACATGGTAAGCTTATATGTACAAATTGTGACATATACAATATTGAATATCAACTTTGAATATTCCGAACTATATATTCTTATAAATTGGATAATCACATATTTTGCATGTAATTTTGAACTTTGGGGTGGGAGGAGGGCTACTCATTGGAAATGGGAGACGACCAAGAAAGGCAAGTGGGCATTAACTGAAAGATGTATTATAAATGAAAATGAGGAAAGCTGACTAGATGGTTGAAAGCTTCAAATGTGTTAACAATTTTATTTTCATTATGAATTTTGTTATACAATTTATTAAAGTTTAATCCGTTTCAAGGATAATCAACATTTTTTTGTTTTTAAATTTTTTACTTCTTAAATTAAAATATATTGATAGTTTTAGTATAATTAACTGACATGACAATCAATATATATACACACATATATATATATATACATATATTATTTTCTAGTTTTTAATCTATTTTATATTGTATTTTGTTTTAATACAATGTTTTAGTTAGGTTTTGTAATTCTGTTTTTTTAATAGAGATCGAAATGAAATTTCACATTACATTGAAATGGGTTAACCTACTTTTAACCTCTTTTATGTGGGTAGTCTTATTGTTTTAATAACCCAAATGGGTTAATCCTCTTTTTAGTCTGTCTTGCAATGGTTTCAAATATTATAACTCGCAGATAAATTTTTTATAAAATATCAATAATAACTTGCCACACAGTTTGATTGACAAATCGAGTAATATAATTATTAAATAATTTTTAATATCTCAAATTTACTATAAAATTAAACTAATTATTACAATATTTCTATCAGTTTAATTATAAAACTTTTAAAAGATATATCTTGACTAAACTAATATATTATTTTAAATTTTTTCATCAAGTAAATCATGTATTGTGTTCTTACTATTTCGCTAGAGTTATACTTTTATAAAATAAAATTGAGTCGTAACATATATATACCAAAAACTGTTTCGAATTTTTTGTTGTATACATTTTAATAAAACTAAAATGAGATGAAGATGAGAACAAATGTAAAAATTATTATATTGGAACGTATGGTAAGTAATATCACGATTATATATAGTCAAGTGTATGCCACTTGTTATAGTCTATATTTTTCAATTAAATATTTAGTTTAAATTATTCTTAATCAAATTCTATCCCTTTAATTAAATTCTAATAATTTTCAGTAATATAATATATGAATAAAAGTTAATAATTAGTTATACTCATATTTTAATAGTATATATGATGATCATATTGTGAGTGAAATATAGATGCAATGAAAGGTTTTTGTTTTTTTTGGTATGAGAAGTTATTAGAAAAATGTTCATATGATCTTTTACAGGCAATGCTTTTCAAGTAAAAAAAATATATGCTTTTTTAAATTGTTTCTGTATGAGAAGTTATTTTCAAAATGCTCATATGATTTTTTTTATAGATTTATTTCCAAGTAAAGAAAATATAATAAATTCAGTTTTACATTTGACCAGACATTTTCTTTTTTAAGTCTACTATTTTTCTTTTGACTGGACTTATATGATAAGTTATTTCTAAACATTTATGAAACTTTAAAGAAAGTAATAGAAAATTGTTAAAATAAGGAAACCAAATGATTTTCTGCTAATAATGATATAACAAAAGGTTGACCAAAATTTATTATTCAATGGAAATAATCTTCTTTCATTTTCTTTTTTGTCAATAATTTTTTTTTGAATTGATAAGAAGTTTGTAAATAATTAATTAAAAGGAAACAAATTTACTAATTTTTAAAGTTTCAAACTGAATGGTGAAGATGATTTGAATTTGATCAACGGTTGTCATTTTACTAGAGAGAAAAATAAAACCATTTCAATTGGCTATAAATAAGGTTTCCCGCGCTTTCTTTCTTCTTCACACTAAACAAACTAGATCATCAATCTACTTTAAGTATTTTATTCTTTTTATAATTTTATCGTTTCCTTTCTTCTTCAACCTTTTAGTGTCTTCTCTTTAACCATAGTCTTATCTCCTTTCTTCTCCGACCTGTTAGTATTTTTCCTTTAACCATAGTCTTTATCTTCTCAAGGTACGTAATGATTTCATAAATTTTATTATACTATTTTAAATTTTATTTGTCTCAAAGTTAAACCTAAAATTAATATTACCATTATTAATATTAACTATACATATATTTTAGTTTTGTACCATGATGCATACATTATCTATAGTTTTATTATTACTTCATCTTCTGTTTAATGTCAATTTTAAAATTCAATTTCTTTTATAAAAGCCATTTAGAACTGCAATTTTTAATTGAAAATGAAAGAATAAATACATTTACTTTATTTATTTATCCTATACATTATATGAACATAGTATCATATGCCAAATTTTGCTTGTTTTGTTTTGACCGACAAAAACTATACTAACAAAACCTGTCCAACTAGCCAAAATTTGGTTTTAATATTGAAAATATATTATACCTGTTTATCCACTTGATTTTGAATTTTTTTTTATTTCCCTCTTTAGTTTATACTAAATTTTTTAATTATATTATATTATATTTTCCGAGATCTTTTTTTTTCCTGGATGGATTTATGAACTGTGTTTATTTATCTTTATGTATATTTATCTGTTTAACATATTGATCCTAATATTATGTTACTGTTTAAATTGATTATTATATTATTTTTATTGTCATTTTTGATTTTAAACCTATTTAAATAAGAAACTTAGCTACCAAAAAATATTCCAAAAAAGACAGAGTTGGTTATTATTCTAATTTTTTATATATTTAAAAAATGAAAAACTAACATATGTTTTCAAAAATTTGAAATTGATATTTGAATTTATAAAACACCGTATCATTAGTGATTTGAAGTTTAAAATTACAAAACATATATAGTTTTCTAATTTTAGAATTAAAAAGATCTTATAAAAAATATTGTAGTAATACTTTATATTGTAGACATAATCTAAATTTTGAAAAAAATATGTATATTCTAAGAATGAACTACATTTGGATATAGACATATTTAATTGATATAATGCACAAGTTACATGATATTTAAAAAATTTATGAAAATCCAATCAATCTTTATTATTAACTAGCTATATATATATATATATA
>OVBI01001227.1:0-11166 GCA_900406495.1 Sisymbrium altissimum | reverse complement strand
TATATATATATATATATATATATATATATATATATATATATATATATATCACTATAGGCATATCATAATTATAAATATAAATATATTATGATCCATCATAAAGTAATTTGTCTGTCACTATGTTTTTGAACATGTTATTTTGACTTTATATATATGACTAATAATATTTTGTAAATAATACTTTTTTAAAAATCATTTCAAATACCAGTTTTGCTACAAACCTAATTTTTGCAGTTGATATTATTGGGTTTAATAGAAGTGAGGTTATTTATCTTTATGCTATTTATTCTTCTATAGGAAATTCTAATATTTAATTATTTGTATAATAAATTTATCTTCTTGTTGTGTTTAGCCAATTTTTGTACTTAAAATCGATTAAAGAAATGATTGCCAAGAAACATTCCAAAACGTATTTTACCAAAAGAGAATATAATATTTTTAAAAATACTTTTAACTATTTTTTATAGTTAATATGAAAATAATATTTTATATTTTAATTATTAATAGAAATATATGTTTTATTAATGTCAAGTATTAAAATTTATAAAAATTTGAGTTGAAAATGAAATTTGATTTAAAAAAACAAAATAGGGGTGACATGTTGAATATTTAGTCTATCAAAATGGAGAAAATTTTACTCACATCAATGTGTACTGTTAATGACTGATATAAAATTCAGATTTCTTTTTATTTTCAAAACATGTTTATGCTTGAAGAGAAACATGAGTTCTTTGTGTATATTTATCATCCATAATTTATGTTCTAAGAAACATTAACTATTGACAGGATTTTTGCAATGGAAAGAGGTGAAGGGAGCAATCAATTTTCCAAGGGAAAAGAAGTAGACACAAATAACAATCAAAACAATGCCTCTAACACTGTTGTTGCGGCTGTTGTTAGTGGTCCGATAAAAAGAGGACGCGGTAGACCAAAGGGTTCGAAGAATTTGAAGAGGAGTGAAGGGTCAATAAATCCATATCAGTTCTCTCCCAAAGAAATTAGTAAAGCAAATCAAGAAACCGGAAATAGTGAGCTTGTTACTAGCTTGATGATGCGTTTTGACGCAGTTAGACGGCGTCTGAGTCAAATCAAGATTAAGGGAGGTGAGGTTAAAGTGGCTCTACGCACTTTCAAAGACCGTCAATTGCATACCAACAGGAAGAAGCGAGTCGGTTCTGTTCCCGGAATTAACATAGGAGACATTTTCTTCTTATGGGGAGAAATGGAAATTGTAGGGATACACGGAGTTCCATTTGGAACTGACTTTATGGGAGTTCAAGAAAATGGAGTAAACAGAAAAATAGCTGTCAGCATTGTTTTTTCAGGAACTAATGCTGACAAAGCTCAACATCCAGATACCTTGATTTATACAGGGTATGGTTCTGGTCAAGAATTTGACCAGAAAATGAATAGGATGAACCTTTCATTAGTGACAGCTCTTAAGGAAAGAAGCGTTGTGAGGGTTATAAGAGCCGTGGAGGATGAAAGAAGGGTGAATAGTAAGATATACATATATGATGGGTTTTATTCCATCACAGATATGTGGGATGAAAAAAGTTCTAATGGTTTCAAGATTTACAAATTTGGATTGGTTAGGCAGCCTGATCAGAAGCCTGCTTTTGCAATATGGAGAGCAGTAGAGCAATGGAAGAAAGGGTTGATTACGAGACCTGGTCTTGTTCTTGAAGATCTCTCTTTTGGAGCTGAGAATCTCAAGGTTTCTGTGGTGAATGAAGTTGATGAAGAAAAGTATCCTGCCCCTTTTACTTATGTAACTTCTCTAAAGCATCCAATCATTAATATTCCACCTATGGTTGATTTCTGCACTTGCCGACGTAGGTCCTGTGCTTCGGGAGATGGTTGCCTCTGTGTTGCGAGAAATAATGGAAGTGAGTCACCTTACATTGATAGAGTTTTAGTCACCCGTAGATCGCTGATCTACGAGTGCGGTGGTTCTTGTCGTTGTTCTACTGATTGCAAAACAAAGGTGATTCAGACCGGGCTGAAATTCAGATTAGAAGTGTTTAAGACGACGGGTTGTGGTTGGGGCCTAAGGTCTTGGGATCCAATTCGAGCAGGAAGTTTCATCTGTGAATATGCTGGTGATATTATACAGGAAGGTGGCAAAGAAGATAATCATTATATATTTGATCCTTCGCGGGTTTATAAGTCATTTAAGTGGAATTATGAACCCTACCTTGTTGGTGAAGATGCGAAGGAGACAGTCTACGACGTTTTTGATGGTTCAACAGGTTTTGCGATCAGTGCGAAGAATTATGGAAATGTGGCTCGATTTATGAACCATAGTTGTTCTCCCAACGTTTTGTGGCAGCCAATTGCTCATGAGCAGAATGGTTTATGGTGTGTTTACATTGGATTTTTTGCAATGAAGCATATTCCACCATTAACAGAGTTGCGGTATGATTATGGAACATCTAACGGATATGGAAAGAAGTTGATGTGTTTATGTAGATCAGAGAGATGCAAGGGCTCATTTGGATGATGACATTTTTATTTTCAAATGATTTTAATATTTCTTGTGTTTTATCTTTAATATTAATATTGTATTTTCCTCTTTTTATCAATTAATTGAGATTTTATAAGTTCATGTGTATTTATTATATCTCTTACAGTACTTAGAGAATTAGGGTTTTTATCGATGCTACGTGTGATTTTTCCTTAATATATATTCTTAAAAATATTATTATTATTATTGAAATTCAATTTTTATATAATGGTAATAATTTATATATATACATATATATGCTATCAATAAATTTACAATATATATTATAATATATTTAGTTACTGAAACTTACATATTATCAATGAATAAACTATTTTAAATAAAAAAATATATTAAAAAGATGTCTAGTTGTTGTAAAATTAAAACTTAAATCTGTTATGAATAGTAATCAATTTTTATAATAAGTGTAACCCTGTCGACAAACTTGGTCTAACAATTTCTTATATGACTTTCTATTTTTTTCTCTTAAACTCTCAATGAGCTTCATGGTTTTCCTTTTTTCCCAAAAATCCAACAAGTCTCTTAATAAATATCTCAAACTAAATATATTATTTTTTGAGTTAAGTGGTTCTTAAGTGTAATTCTCAAAATAGATGCTTACTTAATTCAAATCATTAGATAGACGTTATCATGTTTGTCTTATAACTTACTCTATAATTTATCAAAAACTACTCGTTTTTGTACTAAATCAAAGAATCAAATAAATTATGAAAAACAAAAAAAAGTAAATATATCAAACTCACTTTTACGTTTAAGATAGTATCAAATGAAACCCGCAATAATTAAATTAAATCTAGCATCAAGTAAATAAATGAACAAAATTGTTTATGAGTTCTATAATTAATTGTAATACTACATAATATACTATATATAAATTAAAAGAATTTGAAATATATATTATAACCTAATATCATGCCCATTACATTGAAACACTTAAAAAGTTAGAAATATATGATATTTGACTTTAAATTACTGAAATTGTTTCTGTTTGAAACTGTAGAAATAGAAAATTTATGTTTTCTAAAAGAACATTTTCTTACAAATCATCAATTAATTTATTTTCTTAGTTTTATTCTATTTAACATTTAAAATATTTTTTAAGAATTTCAAACTTTTCTAATAAATTAAAAAAATTATAAAAATTAAAATTAATTTAAGAAGGCAATGTAGAATGTTTTAATGGTCATTCAAAAGTTAATGTAAACACTTTTAAAAGAATAGACGTCGATTTTATTAGTATGCAATTTAATTGAAGGGAGTAAAATTGTGATAAACGAAGAAAATGTTAGGTCAAGGCCAATCATTCCCATTTTTCTCTATTATCTCTCCTCTATAATTTATCTCTTCTCTTTGTCTCTGCCTCACCAGTGTCCAGTGTTCCTGCCGGAGCTGTGATAGGATCTGTTTTTGTTTCTTTTCTTCTTGCCTGGAGCTTTATCCTTTGGGTGGTGAAGTTTTTCATTTCTCATCTGGTGGCAGATCTCCTGCAAGGCCGCATCGGCGAGGTGGTGGGTGTAGATGGTGGCACTTTGTGAATCTAGGCATATGAGCACAGGGCTTTGTTAAGCTTCCGCAAGAGTCGTCGTCAGCTCTCGTGGCTGAGCTCTCCGGCTAGGTTAGGGTCTTTTTTCTAAAGAAGAGGGGTGGTTGTGTGCGGTTTGGTAAGGTTAAACATAGAGATGTTAAGGAATCCTAACCAGAAACCACATCGACTTTTAATAATCTTAATGCTTTGAGGGTAGTGACGGGTCGTGAAAGGAATTCCGGTGGTTGACATCAGCGACGGTCATCGTATATAGTTCGCCTCTGACAGACAGATCCTGTTATATACCCTTCCTCCAGCAACTGTCTGCCTACATAGTTCTTTTCCGGTGAGTTGTCTCTCTCCTTGGTTGGTGGTGAGTTTGTGGGACTCGACAGACTCCGGCACCAGCAAGGACTCGTTTATGTTCCATTCAGGTGATGGCAACAGGTTCAGAGACTGTTGTGCTCGGCTGTTAGGGTTTTCTTTTCTCCGTTTTGGCCGATTTTGAGTAGTTGGGCTTCGGCAACCATTTGGGATTTTAGGCTACTTTATTTTTATTTTGTTATTTTATCTTTTATCATTTGTAAAAATTAAAATTCTTTGCAAAAATCTTTGACAAAAAAAATTATGCATTGTAATTGAACCATTATCTTAATTAAGAAATAGTTGGCAAACACAAAAATTAAGAAATAATCCTATTTATATTTTTAATTATATTTGATCTATTTTTGGGGTCATTAATATTTACTCTAAGTTATATATGGTTAATTATAATTGAAATAATTATTTTAAATTATAAAAATATTATTTTAATATTAAGTTGATTTTTTTTGTTAAGAGATACTTATAAATAATTTATTTATCTTCTGTTTTTTCCATTGAAAAATATTCTTAGATATCATTTTTATTATGTTTTAAAAGTTTTTTCAAAAACTTATAGGTTATATATAGTTAAATATATCATTGATATAATTATATTAAATTAGAAATTTTTTTAATTTGATATTAAATTAATTTTTATCAATAAAAGTTTATAGATAGTAGCCTGTTTTCAAAGCTTTGTTTTCTAAAATTCCAAAAATGTGTTTTTTTATATATATAATTTTTTTGATACTAAAACTGAAATCTTGAAAACAAGAAAAAGACAGTAATGATCAAATATCATTGCATCAATACTATTAAAATAAAAATATTTTTATCTATAATCTTATCCGTATATATCATTTATAAGATATGTCATTATAAATTAATAAAATATTAAATATTTTATTAAAAATAATTTAGTCAATAAAAACTTTTAATATGTTCTAACTGAATTTTAATATATTAATATAAAAGATAAAAATATCTCGAGAGCAAAAACTATGAGTTTACTTGTTTAAAATGATGAATATTACTATTATTCAATCATAAAATATGTTAAAATTGATATTTTATGATTGTTTAATCAAGTTTGAGAGTTAAATATCATAATATATCAATACTATTAAAATAAGGACATTCCTACTTAATTTAATAAAAAGTTTAATATTAGAAATAATTCAATATATATACCAGTCGATTATATAATTGACGAGTTCAATTAATGTTATTACCAATGATGTTTGTTGATAATTATTTTATCAAACATATAAAATATTTAGACTAATGTGAATTAAAATAAAAATTAAAAACAATATTTTATTTTTGATTAAATTTAAAATTTGATAAAAAAAAAAATTTGCGCTTTCCAAATGCGGGTGATGATATTGTTTAGAATTAAAAAAAAAAAAAACAAAGAATAACATGCATGATTTGTCATCTTTATAGCATTGTCTATTAATCTTGACCGGGACTGAAAATTACAGGTCCAGAAGCCAAAAAATATATTTGGCCAATTATCTATTAATTTTTTTTTTAAAACATGAAAAATAAAAGAGTCCTTGTTCTGATATTAAAAATCGGGTTGATTTTATTAACATATCTCATTGTTACCAGTAGATTAATAAATCACATCCGGCCGTGAAACTTCATAGGCTTTTCTATTCAAGTCCGATAGACTCCACTTTAAAATAGTCAAGATTGGAACATGCGATATTATTTGACAAATAGAAATATAATATAAAAGAAACTTTTAATTTTTATTAGCATGAATTTTTAAAAATTTATTTTCTAATATTTCATATAATTTATTTTTGGGGGGGAATTGCATATCTTGACAATTTATTTGCTGTTGAATACAAAAGTAAACTCTCAATTGGCATTTGCCAAAAATAACAATTAATGGTAGGGAAATTATACTTGACTCCTTTATAATCAAACAAAAAATAAAATCAGAAAAGATTTAATCTTAGGAAGTCTACAAACGAAGTCTTTCAGGTAGACTTCTATATAAGTATACTATCTAACTACATCTTAAATATTAATTAAAAAATTAATAAAAGATTTGATAAAAGATTTGATAAAAAATTAAAACAAATAAATATCACATAGATAGTTTTCACCCATATAAAATAAATTTGATAAAAAATTCAAACAAATATCACATAGATAGTTTTCACCCATATAAAATAAATTTTCATATAAGTGAATCAATTTAAACCAAGAAATGTTAACTAGGGTAAAACTATTTGATTTAGGGTTTGGCTGGATGGAGTTCTTTAGAAATCTCCCAAGTAGATGTCTAAAGAAGTTTATTCCTTAATGAGATCTTAAATTTAAATATGAAATTCATAAAAGAATTATTTGATAAAAAAGATTTAGACATGACCAAAAACATAAAAATTGTCAACTATATAAAATGAAATTTTATAAAAATAAGTCAATTCAAAGCAGTAAAGATAAATTATGTTGGAAATTATATACATGTATAACCATAGATAACCATAAAAAGTATATGCTAATATTAAAATGAATAAAGATACATAACACATAATCGTGTACATAACCATAGATACAAATAAATAGTAAGGTGGTAACATGTTTGTAGTTACTATTGTTTCATATTTATAAGTTTCACGAATCCATGGTTCTATGTTTGTAGTTATAGTTTAGGACTTTAGGGTATAAATATTGGTTTGGGTAATACAAATTGTTTTAAAAAAATCAAAGTTTATGGTTAGGTGAATGATGTAAGATTCATATATTTATTATTAAAAATATAAAAATGTGGATATATCAAATAATTACAATGTTTAATGTATGTTTTTATATAAATACAATGTTTATTCGAGGTATATGTTGGGGTCAAAACTTATATTTCCGAAATTACGGCTAAAATGTTTAAATATCGAAAAAGTTTCTATATTTAAATATTTTCGGAAAAAGATCGATATTCAAAAAATTGTTCTATTTAAACTATTTTATCAATAACTTTACGAAAAACATACAAAAAACTAATTTTTGAGAGATTTTTCGGATATACAGATAAAAATCGCGTTTCCTTGAATAGGAGACGATCAGTTCGGCAGAAAGGATGGAGCTGACCAGCTCGGCATTTTGTCCAGTCAAAAATGTCGAGCTGGATGCCCTTCTCGAAATGCCGAGCTGGTCATCCTGCTTTTCGAGAGGTTTTCTGATAAACCGATAAAAGTAGCAACTCGGACCGTCAATTCATCAAAGCATCAGTCAGCTCGGCAAAACATCAGCCAGCTCGGCATTCCTCCTCCCAACCAAAATACCGAACTGGCTGAATGATTTCATGTGCTGTGCCAAAATGCCGAGCTGACCGTGATGAGTCGTAAGCCAGGAGTTAGGCTTTCAGCACGGTGTGGGGTAGATTTAGCCCGGAAGCTATTAGCTTCGTGTGGCCTTTGTGATGGATCGTAGGGTCGCACTGAGGTTGCGGATTGCCCCAGATATTCCCGGTTCTCCAAGTGTCTAAATATGACGCACTAGAACCACTTATGAGAAGATTTGCTGAATGAAATAACCTTCCAATCAACAGAAAAGAACACGATGAACAAAGAGATTCAATCTTTGAATTTTTAATGAAAAAGAAGTCTGAATATTATTGCTAAGTGAGTCGAATACTTATAAAGAAGTATTCGAGAAAGAGTTTAGTGACATAATAAAAGGTACACGGCAAACAAGGCCATGCAAAACATAATTGCATGCAAAAATTAAATGAAAGAGGTTTAAATTCGAAAATGGCGCGTATCGGGGAAAACGACCCTTCGGCTGCCTGTCCAGGTTCATCCTCGATGTTTGGCTCGGTCAGTCCAGGACGTGGATGCAGCAAACAGTCGGTGTCTCGGTCACGTTGTATTCCTATCGAGCAAACTGGATTGTCTCACATTCGATCAACTCCATTAGCCCCATGAAGCGTTCCTTAGAGTTTTCCCGGAGGAAAAGTCAACCGGGTCGTGAAAGTTGTGATCGCTCCAAGTTGGCTCGGCTATCGGATCGCTGTATCGAGCAAAAATGGTGTTTGCCCGATGTTCGGGAAATTTGGCCCGAGCGAGATTGGAGTACGATGTATCGGGGGACTCCTCTCGGTAATTGGTACGGGCAATATCTCGTCTGGCCCGAGAGAATCGAACATCGGGTGGTGGAATTCGGCGCGATTCACCTGTGGCTCGGAATCGGTACTCTGCAGTACGTTCGGTACGTTCCAATAGGCCCGTGTCTCGATGTTCTGGTGAATTGGCTCGGGAAACCTCCACTCTGCTTCGAGAAATCGATTCTGCTCCTGGTTTAGCCCGTGATACAATCATGAAAATCATAAAAAGAGACATGATTCAACTCCAATGGATTAAACACAATGTGGCATCTTCAACATTCAAAGATCATGATTATGGGTTTATTTATGGAGTTTTGGACATGATGAACACTCAAAAATCTATCCATAATGTTATATATCAAGTCCAGCCCATTTTGAAGCTATTACAGGTCCAAGAAGAATCCAAATAAATCACTTAATTTTCTGTATAAGAAAAGTGACGAAAATTGGAGTTCAAGAATCTTTGGAGGCCAAGAGTTGTTCAACTTTATTCATTTAATTTACTTGTGGTCTTTACTTTATTAATTTTCTTTTTCTAGAATTTTCTGCAAGTATTATCTATAAATACTGATGTAATCCCATTTTTAATAATAAGCCTTTTTGTCTTTTTTGGAACCTTTTGAGAGGTTATCTCATTTTTCTCTGATCATGGTGTGTAATATCCATTAATCAAATCCTCCTTTTGGTGTCTTGGTGAGTCATATCTTTGGCCAAAGGAGTGGCAATATCAGAAGTCTTTCGCAGCTTCTGTGCGACCATTCATTTCCACCGCCTTGTTCTACAAGTATTATCCAACTTACAAACTTAGAGTGCATATTCCTTGGGAGGATTGCATCATTTGGTATCAGAGCAACACTCTGAGTTTGGTATTCTATCTTTCTACCATTTTCTCAATTCTTCATTTTCTTGTATCCATTTTCTATCTTTTTATCTTCTTTTCTTATATTTTATATTTTTTATATAATTATTTGTTTTCGTCAGAAAAAATAAAGAAAAAAAAGAGAAAAAGGGGAAAAAAAACTGAGAGAAAAGAAAAAAAAAAGTAATACAAATAAAAAAGTATATATATATATATTTTTGCTTATTTTTATCATTTCTTTTATTATACAGATTTGAGGGTGAATCTTTTTCAAGAGAAAGGGGATGATACAATCATAAAATCATAAAAAGAGACATGATTCAACTCTAATGGATTAAACACAAAGTGGCATCTTCAACATTCAAAGATCATGATTATGGGTTCATTTATGGAGTTTTGGACATGATGAGCACTCAAAAATCTATCCATGATGTTATATATCAAGTCCAGCCCATTTTGAAGCTATTACAGGTCCAAGAAAAGTCCAAATAAATCACTTAATTTTCTACATAAAAAAAGTGACGAAAATTGGAGTTCAAGAGTCTTTGGAGGCCAAAAGTTGTTCAATTTTATTCATTTAATTTAGTCTTGGTTTTTACTTTATTAATTTTTTTTTTCTAGAATTTTCTACAAGTATTATCTATAAATACTGATGTAATCCCCTTTTTAATAATAAGCCTTTTTGTCATTTTTGGAACCTTTTGAGAGGTTATCTCATTTTTCTCTGATCATGGTGTGTAATATCTATTGATCAAATCCTCTTTTTGGTGTCTTGGTGAGTCATATCCTTGGCCAAAGGAGTGGGAATATCAGAAGTCTTTCGCAGCTTCTGTGCGACCATTCATTTCCGCCGCCTTGTTCTACAAGGATTATCCAACTTACAAACTTAGAGTGCATATTCCTTGGGAGGATTGCATCAGCCCGGTCAATCCCTCATTTTTCTCGGCTTTCCGGCTCCGGTTCATGCTGCGTCCCCTGCTCCATGTCATCCGAACGGTCCGACTCCAATTTGTCTGGAACGTCTCCGAGATTCCTATCATTCCCCTCCTTTTGAAAATGATTCGACCACGAATCTGGAACATCTGCCACATAAGGAGACAAATCAGTGATATTAAACTCGGTGAAATATCATACTTACCTTGCAAGTCAAGTTGGTATGCATTTTTGTGCATCTTCTTTATCACTCGGAACGGTCCATCAATCTTCGGCATTAACTTGGATTTTCTTTCTTTGGGAAATCTTTCTTTTCTGAGATGCACCCACACAAGATCTCCTGGTTCATAAGACACGTCTCGTCGGCTTTTGTTGGCATATTTTTCATACGCCTTGGTTTTCTTCTCGATGTTCGACCGAACATTTTTATGCAGCTTCTTAACCGCCTTAGCCTTTTGTTTCCCATCTGTACTAGTCTTTTCACTCACAGGTAAAGGTAAAAGATCAAGTGGAAACAGTGGGTTAAATCCATAAACTACCTCAAATAGAGAATGCTTAGTTGCCGAATGCATTGAATGATTATAAGCAAATTCTACATGAGGTAAACAATCTTCCCACGTCCTAAGGTTCTTCTTTACCAACGACCTAAGCAAGGCTGACAAGGAACGATTAACTACTTCGGTCTGACTATCAGTCTGAGGATGACAAGGAGTAGAAAACAAGAGTTTTGTCCCTAGCTTGGACCACAAATTTTTCCAAAAGAAACTAAGGAACTTGGCATCTCTATCCGAAACAATTGTTTTAGGCATCCCATGGAGTCTAACTACTTCTCTAAAGAACAA
>OVBI01001226.1:0-39181 GCA_900406495.1 Sisymbrium altissimum | reverse complement strand
TCCTTTTATTTTATTCCTTTTCATTTTTTTACTTTTCATTCCTATTCTTCCTTAAGTGGTCACCATTCATAAGAAAAAAGATACAAACAAAGAGAACATTACGGTTTTGTAGACAAGAAAAGAGAAGCAAAGCCTAATCAAAAAGGAAACTACATGTGAGTGACTTAAAAACAGATCTTAAACTTTTGAGGTTATGGTGGGATCAACATGTGAACTTGTTGATTACATGTTGGGTTGTTTTCGGGTTACCCTAAATATACGTAGTTAAACAAAAAAGAAGAGAGAGAGAGTATAAAGTCTAGTTAATAAAGAAAACAACAAATGCACATGGGTAGGACAGGCTCGTTGGTGTATTTTATACACAAGCATCACATTGTAAGATAGTATAATTAGATACATACATACATTTTTATAAATATAAATATATAAATGATTGCACGTTGGGGCAGCTGTGTAAGACACAAAGAGGTGAAAGCAAGTTGGCAATCAAAGTGGTACTTACTCTTTCTTACCTGTACCCATTTTCTCCATTATTACTCTCTCTATCAAAAAGATACAGAATCTTTTCTTTCTTTCTTTTTTCCGGTCTGGTCATGCTGTCTCACTCCATGTTTGTATATTCTCTCCATTCAAATTACCAGCTTTTATTTTTTCTGTGTTTTGTAGTGTGTTTTTTTCCCTATATATGATTAGTTTTGCAGTAAAAATCAATATATTCTCAAACAGTTTTTGAAGGTATTAAAAAGCAAAAAAACAGAAGATGAACAATGAGAGTGGCACGAGTCTTGTCGCTGTAAGTACAAAAGCTGCACATGCTTTTGATTATAAGGAAAATAAATAAAAGGGAGAAAGTTGAAACAAAAGAACAAAACTTTGAGTGACCCTATTTAATTGATCGTGACACAAATGAATAATGGGCTTATCGGATTGTGTCTTTGTGGGCGCCGCAAAAAGGATAAAACATAAAACACAGATTCTTTCTCCTCTCCTCTCCTCTCCTCTCTTCTCTTCTTCTATGGGCTAGAGTGAGTCTATTCTCAGTCAAAAACACTATAAGCAAAGTGAATATGAATAAACCAATCTTTTTGATCTATCAATTCAAAGCAGAACCAGCAGAATTAAAGTAAAATGCTTAAAACCAGGATAAAGAAATAAAGATTTACATTATCTCGTTTCTTAAGTCTACCTCAAAGAAAAAAAAAACTCTTTTATTCCCCAATTAACCAATCAACAAATGTTTAAAGAAAAGAAAAAAAAAAGCTGTGAGACTTGCTGATGAATTACAACTCCAAATAAACTAAAAGACCTTTAGCTAGAGTTTTTGTTCATGTGGGTGGGGGTGTATGTGTTGAAGAAGAAAACAATGAACAGAGAAACAAACAAGAGACAGTGAGAAAGAAAGTTTCTCAAAGGAACAAAGGGAAAGAATGTGAAAAAAAAGAATTGTATTCACCGGAAATCAAGATTGATGAGACCTTGATCTTCAGTTTTGGGTGTCAGATGTGTGTGTTTTGTGTTTTGAAATTTTTTTTGGGTGTTGTTTAGAAACTATGCACACATAAGTACATTTGCTTGGGACGAGTGCAATCCGGAAACAATGATTCTGATTTACTGAACCATTGTCAAGAATGGTGGCTCCGTGTGGCCATTGCCTCCTCTGTTTGCAGGGCTTTGAAATGCAATCTCATAAGCCGCAGATTTCTCATCCTCGTCTAGTTCTTCTTCATCCATCTCTTCTTCCTCTTCTTCCATGTTATTGTAATTGTGAGACTCCTCAATCTTTTCATACTCACCTATCATTGAATCTTCTTGTTGTTGTTGCTGCTGCTGCTGTTGTTGTTGTTGGTGTTGCATCAGCTCTCTCATCACAAGGTCTTCTGGCTTCAATTCCAACAAATCAAGATTTTAGTTATTAAGAAATAAAACCAATTCACAATTTGAAAATGAAAAAAAGGGTTTGTACCTTTTGTGCTCCTTGTGGACTTTCCTCTCTAGGTTCTTCTTCCTCACTTGAAGCTGGCCCGTGAGGTTGATGAACGTTAACAACTCCTTCTTGTGCCGGCTTCACCGCAGTGACCGGACTCTGCTTTTGTACTGTTAACGTTTGGTCTTGAGGTAGACCAGAAGCGCTAGAGCCGCCACCACTACCAAGTACTTTGTTGCGGTATAGAAGATCAAGGCGATGAAAGTAAGGACAGGTCTTAGCATCTTGAGGACGTTGCTTGTTGCTCTCTTTAACCTTCTTGTAGTATTTGTTTATGTTTTCCCATTTCTCTTTGCATCTCTTGGCGTTTCTGTTGTATCCCATTCTCTTCATTGAAGTTGAGATCTCTTCCCATAAAAGTCCTTTAGGGACATTATCTTGATACCTTGGTTCCATTCCGCTTCTAAGGTTTATAAGTGCAAGAATCTCCGCCTTTGGCCATCGCGATGATGATGGTAACGACTGGTCCGAGCTCATGATCATCTCTTGTTGTGGTTGTTGTTGTTGCTGCTGCTGTTGTTGTTTATGATCTGGTTGATGAGGATGAGGAGGAGGGGGAAGAACCTGTTGTTGCGGAATCGCCATTATTGGTTGTAACTGAGGTGGTTCTACAGCTTGTGATGAAGGACGTTTAGCAGCGGGTGGAGGTTGATGCGGCGGCGGAGACGGTTGAGGCGGTTGTGATGATAAAGAAGGAGGTAACTGAATGGTGTGGCCAGTGATTTTCTGAATCAATGAGATGATCGCAGCGTCACGAGAAGCAGAAGCAGCTCGTTCTTGAGACATGATCTCGTGTTCTCGAGCTAGTCGTGACATCTCTTGGCGTTTCCAAGCTTCTTCTCGTTCGAGACGTTCTTGTTCTCTCTTCTCAAGCGCTTCAAGAAAACTCCTTTGCATAGCCGCTTGCTTCTGCATCACTTGTCTCACCAAACCTTCGAACAACTCCATCATCTTGCCGCCTCCTCCCGTGCCTCGGTTCCCACGTTTGCGTTTGCGGCTGCTGGGACCCGCTTGATCAACGTCCATATCGTCTTCGTCATCATCAGACCCCATTCCTGAAGCCGTCGATGAGCTGTGAGAGGAGAAGGTGACTCCGGGAAATGTGGTAGTCATGGAAGGAGGAGGAAGAGGAGCAGGACTAGGTGTAAAGGAGACAGTGTGCGGTTGAAGCGGTTGGGTAGTTTGCGTTTGCGGTAAAGGGAAGACGGGGAATTGTGATGAAGAAGGAGGCTGTTGGATAGGGTTGGCGACGGAGAGAGGAGTGACGTCAAGGGAAGATGAAGAAGGAAGAGGATGAGGAGGAGGGGGAGTAGTGTTGAGAGCTTCGAGCTGAGAGAAGAACTTGTAAGCTTTACCGTCATGACGACCACCACGCGTTTCTTTAGTGCGTTTGTAGTATTTCTGAACGTTTTCGAATTTCTCTTTGCATTTCTTAGAACTGCGTTTGTAACCAAGCTCCAACAGCTTCCTGTTGTGTTTTGCCATACAAACACAAAAACTCTCAGATTCTGTCCTTTTTATTTTTTCGTTATTACTGTTAACTGGAAAATTCATAAGGTACTGTTCGATCGGAATTATTTAAAAAAAAAAAAAGAAAACAAAAAAAGAGAGAGAGGAGAGCCTTGGGATTTACAAAATCGAAAACGTCCCAGAAACTCATGAGCCACTCTGTATAAAACAAACAGTTTTTTTTTTTTTTTTAATTTCTTGGGGATGGTGAAGATGCTTGATCCCGAATATATTATTTATTTATATATAACAGAAAAAAATAAAAATAAAAAAAAAGTAAGCGTCGGAAAACACATGCAAATGGATCTCTATATGCTATCTTTTGGATTTGAGAAGCACCATTGATGAGAATTCAAGAAGAGGAAGAAGAAAGAAGGATTGTATAATGAAGAGAGAGATAGAAAAGAGAGAGAGTAACCTGGAAACGTGTTCCCAAAGAGGAGCTTTGAGAGTGGCGTCACGGAAAGTAGAATCCATATCAGATCGGATCCTGAGAAGGGCAAGCGTTTCTTCTCTAGGCCATCTGTTTCCCGATGAAGAAGAGGAGCTTCCTCCACCTCCTCCACCTCCACCTCCTAATCCTCCACCGTCATCTGCCGCCGCTGAGAATCTCATAAGCTCTTCTATATTAGCCGGAGGTCTTGAGCTGATCGGTGAAGCTTCCTCCACAACTTCATTACCACCACCACCACCACCACCTCCTCCTCCTGCTTGCTCCATCTCTAGATTCACCACCAATCTTGATTTGAATCCACCACTCTTATATTCTACACACACTCTCTCTTTCTCTCTTTCTTTAAGCTCACGGTTTGTTCAAAACCATTGACGATGGAGGAAGAGAAAGAAGCAGCCCTTTTTTTACTGCAACTAGGTGTTAGAAAGGAGAGATGAGGATTACGAGGATGATGATGATAGATAGAGAGAATGAAAGCAAAGAGAAGTTAATAAAGCTGAGCCTCTTCTAACTTTGCAGCAAATAATTGTTAAACCCACTTTTCTTCACCTCTCTTTTTCTTTTCTTTTTATTTTATTTCATTTTTTTAAAAAGGGTCCACATATTTTTATTAACATTAAATTTTATTTGTATTATTATTATAAGGAAGGAGGGCTTTAAAAGTTAAATTTGGATCCGCAAACATCTCATTGCCAGTGATCCCGATTAATTTTTTTTTTCATTTTTTTCATTTTGGGTTAAAATTGAAAAAAACATAAAATAAACACAAAATCATGTGCCTCCCATGTTGTTGTCCTCTCCCACCATCATGTATATGGTGCCCACGTGGCGTTGTCTAATTGGTAGGGTATGTGACAATCAGATTTTCGGGAGGGGGAAGGACAAAGTTGGAATTTTCATAGTTTTACCCGATTTGAGCTGGACCAGCCTTGACATCTTTCCCCCACTCTCTTTCCTCTCCAATTCAACAGTCTCTCTCTCCTTTATAATTTTAATTTTTGTTTTGTAATATAGTTATAGAAACAGACCAAACAATAGTGATGTAAAATCAAATAAAAAACAGGCTAAACAATAGTGATGTAATAAAAAAAACAGACCAAACAATAGTGAAAATCTATAATGCCAATGAATTTATTTGATTATACAAAACATACCTCATGTATAAGGGTGGAATTTTGATAAAATAGTACCCCATTGCTAACCTAAAGTAATATAGATTTTTGTATGGTTATAACTTAGAAGGAACATGTAATTTATTTATTTAATATCATTATATAGAATCTAGTTATATGTTATATTAGTGAAAATATTATAGAATCTACACGGAAACAAGTGTCAAATAGTTTAAAAAAAAACAAATTTAGATATTAAAAATAAGTATAAGAGATTAAAATATAAATTACTATAATTAATCTGAGTTTAATTTTGGAATTAATATAAAAATTTTTAATTGTTTTGAATCTTTTATCTTTACTTTTAATTTCGTTTTTTTATTTGAATATTTACTTTTTCTTTTATACGGAATATAACGTGTATCCTAATTTTTATAGGATAAAAATCCAGTTAACCGACTCCTAAATGGATTAGACAGCTTTTGGATTCTCCATTATAGGATAACTATAAATATATCATTATGAAGCTGTTATAAATATTACGTTAGGTGATTGTTACAGTTATCTCGTTAGAATCCCGTTATGGTTATCCCATTAAATTCATGTTGCGGTTATCATATTAGGAATACATTATGGATATCTCGGATATTTCATTAGTGGATATTACGGATATCTAGTTATAGAACTATTACATATACTTTATTATAGATTCATAATAGATATCTTAGTAGTTACCGTTTCTAAAATTCAAATATTACTATAATTATGTATTCGCTTTTAATGAATTTATTATAAATTTTTTTATTTTTTATTCGTAGAATTTTTTAATTATTATTTAACAAAATTTAAAGAAAATATTATCTCCAACAATAATTTTTACCAAATTTTTTTGTTAAAATATATCAAATATTTAGACTATTATAAAAAACGAATTAAAAAGATGAATTAAGTGGATTAAACTAACATAGCATAACTTTTATAATGCTTATTCAAAAAAAATAGGTAAATGATTATGGAATAGTTAAAAACTAAAAGATATAGTGATAAGATAAAGAGATATAAAAACATATAGTGCTAAATTTCTTTGTAACAGTTGTAATACTACATTTGTGATTGACTAATAAAAGGTAAAACGGTACAAGATTACTAATTAAGTCCATAATATAGTCAAATCTAAAATTGTTGCAGCTTGTAAATCTATGGTTCATGTATTTGTTTTTTCATTATACGTAAAATTTGTGGTTGATTTGATACACGCAAATCTAGAAAACTTTGATAAAAATTGATGGTCAAATATATATCATAATGTGCACAATACTAGTTAAAAATTAATGGTCAAAACTTTGATTAGAATCGAATCTACTCTCAAAATGCAGATAAACTTCCAAACTTAAATAGCATTAAATTGCAAAAAAAAAAACTTAGTTAAATGGGTAGATTTATTTGCATTTTTACACCGCTAATGCCATCCTTGTAGATTCTGCTTCCATTTTCTCAAGCTAATTCTCTGTTAGCAGATTTAGAAATCTTAGATTCGAAAATTACATAAAACATGTTCTAGATAAAAGAGTAATGAAAAGTTTTTAAACACCACAATTTTACAAGCGTTTGGTGGAAATTGAGAAAAACTTGGGTGTTATATCCAAAAGTGAATGCATATTTGTGATGTTAAAATTTTTTTGTTTATTTATTTAGTTAAATGGTAACATAACAGTGTTTTGCTTTTCATATCTAGTTTAGCATTTAGGGAGAATATATCGAATCAATGATTTGGATTTAGTTGGATATATACTAAATTTAAGAGAACTCGAAACATATTTGAGATTTGAGAAGATTTTTAAAAGTTATTGTTACAAATTTAAGGTAATTAGAAGAAATTTCAGGATATTTGATAAACTTAAAATTTTAAGATTTTCAAATTATATAAAAGATCGAAAATGATATACATAATTTCATTTTTATTTTTAAAAACTCTATTTTGAATATTTATTATTTATACAAAACATATAGAAGAACTAATAAAATAAAACAAAGAAACCCAGATATTTTTCTGAAAATGTTTTTCTTAGCCCTAAATTTTTTTTACATAGAGAGGCTTTTGGAGTGATAATTCATTTAGCTAAATAATCATTCATTCTCTTTTATTTTTTAAGAGATTCATTTTGTTTTTTTATTTTATTTTTTTTTGTTTTTAAAAAAAATTCTAACTGAACTAATATAAATAAAAGTAAAGACAATAATTTTTAATAACTACCAGATTTGTAGACCTTAAAATACGACACATTGCACAATCTAATAAAGAGACCTTAGAAGAATTAGGTAAAGTAATAGAATAAGTACATTTTGAAATACTAAAAGTTGTGGTGAAGAAAGATAGGAGCGACGAAGTTTTAATGAGCAGGAAATAAATAGCATCATATCTAAATTTAGCTGCAAACTGAAGACGTCGATGCAGACACTCACACTGTCGACATTATACACTCTTAATAAATAGCCTCACCTACATAAAATTATAACTGTTTGTTACAACATATCATTTTCATTTACCAAATCATGCTAACACATATACACCGCTGGTTTTTTAGCCATCTAAAAAAGGGAAGATATTTTATTAAAAATATCGTGAATGTTAAGGAGAGAACAATTGGGTTATACACAAAATAAATACATTTAAAGAACACGTAACTCGAAAGAGATGCTGCTAATAATAATAATAATAATTGAGAAAAAAAAAGAATAGATAAATAAATAAAAAAGAGAGATGAACAAGAAGAAGGTATGAAGAGAGAAGGTGGGCGGTGGAAGTGGAGAACTTTCTTGAAGAGGAAAGAAAGAGAGAGCGGCGGAAACAGCTGTATTCTCTTCTTCTTCTTCCCCACTTTCACATGCTCTCTCTCCTTAACCCCCTTTTTGCACACTTATTTATTACTTATTACATGTGATGTGTTGTTGTTCCTCTTTTAATTTTTAACTTAATTAAAAACTTAAAATTAAAACGAAAGACAAGAATAATACATAATCAAAAGAGGTGGTAAGAACATGCTCGCGGAGTGAGTTCCTTGATTTCTGAATCTCTCTAACTAACCGTCTTAGTTCCTTTTTTTTTTTTCTTTTCTTTTCTTCAATTTCATCTCTCCCTCTCATTAGAGATCTAGATCTTAGTGCGTTTGATTTAACGCTTAATCATTTTCTCGCTTAATCTTAAAACAAACAAAAGTAAATCCAAAACAACGTCTCTCTCTGTCTACCAATAGAAACTAACTACAACAAAGCTGATCTCATTAGGACGCAAGTTGTCAAACTCATTACTTTCCCAACTTGTGTCATACGAGGACTTACCAAATAAAACAAGTCAACATCAATACAAGCTATCAGAAACTAGTTTAAAAAATGGTCCGGAGATGTTGTAATTGTTGGATGAGAAATTCATCACCCACTTAATCAAGATTCCGCTCAATATCCTTTCTTCTACGTTTTGAGTGGCAAGCCAATAATAAATACCTCAACAAAGTCTAAAAAGCCAAACAATTTTACTTACACCAACACCAAAATAAAATAAAAAGCTAAACTCTTAACTTTGTGTGATCACTGCATTAACTATTTGACCCCTTAAATAGACACAATGATGCAACTGCTCTCTCACCATAATGTCAATTTCAGGGTTTACGACAAACAAGTAGCAAACCTGGGCTCACTTTGCCAGTGTGTCAGAGAGTTCATGACAAGTCAACTCAGACCACAACACTCTGATTAAACCCACAGTTTTAGAACACACACACACATCTTAAAAATCTATCCAACCAAAGACATTTCCTTAAATCCGCACTAAATCCACAACCCATGGACCACTCTACTAGTGGATATATATCTTTTTATTAAAGATATAAAACAAACTTTAACCCACAAATATTATGTGGCTATTAAGATTGACAATGTAGTAGATAGGAAAAAGATAAAAAAAAAAGAACCATAAAATTAAAACAATCTACAGAGATAGATAAGAAGTTTTGATGTTGTACACAATGCACTCGTTCTCAACACGAAGGGTTGAGTTCTTGAAAATCTCAAATGTACAAAAAAAGAAAGTGAAAAAAGGAATAAACAAAAGAGTGACAATGGAAGAAAAAAGAAAAAGAAAAAAAAAAAAAAATCAAATTTGGGCATTAGCATTCTAGGTCAGACAACAGTTAAGGTCCTGGATCTTACCTATGTACAAGCCACAGGATATAGCTGAAACAACATATGCTTAGATCCAGAATCCACCACCATAAAGTGTTCATTGGGAACTAATCGTGGAACCCAAAATGATCTTTCCGCACTGCCCAACTGTTAATCTGAGAGGCTCATTAGTAGTTGGGGTTGCTCTGCAACACAACCGTCTCGGCGCCTGATCAGAGCAGTAAAAAGAGAGTGAAAGAATCATTATTAACAATTACAGATCATAAAGAAAAGGACAGAAACATTAGTGGATCAAAAACTAAACAAGAAAGCCTCACCAAGTGCCAATTTTTGCTGAGAGGAAGCCCTAAGACCTGGATCTTTTCCACATTATGCAGAGGAGGAGAGCGTGGGAAACATAGAAGCTTCATCTTCAAATCATCCTTCACCGAGGATCTCGAGTACGTTCCAAGAGTAGCATTCCCTTCACGTCCCACTTCTTTCAAGAAGAAGAGTATAGGCTTCTTACAGAGAGATGAAACTGGAAACTTTATGTCAAGATCAAACTCACCCGGCTGTCTTATCCCATTCCAGGCAGAGAAAGTAAGCTCAGCTCGCTCAAGATCCCGTGGTAAGAGAATATTCGGGAAAACTTGTACAACATAACCAAGAGAGATCGAAAACGTCAGCTTTTGAGTATGATCATAACAGATCGATCGCTGCAAAACACTCCTTGGATTCAAATCCATAGCCTTTGTGAAGAGTTTCAAACTATCTAACGTCGATAAGCCTGGATAGAGAGGATTCACAGCTTCAACGTGATGAATTGACACAAAAGGTGCAATGGGGTGAGTAGACAAGATCCCATGAGCATCTCCTTTAATATCCCACTGCAACAAAAAAAGTATTGAATCAGCAATGAAACAAGAGACAAGAGATGAATGATGAGACAGTACCTGGTGAAAGCCAGGCTCTTTAGACAAAGGAACTCCAAGTTCTGTAATACAAGCGTGGAGACGATCATCACTACCGTACAGCTTCGGGTACCTATCGAGACAATCATCATGAATACGAGAGAGAGCTTCAGCTAAAGGGTAGCTAATAGCAATACCACCACCACCAAACGCCATATTATGACTAAAGTAAGAGTTAGCAGAGTGACTCTCCGAAGGGTTTCCAACATAAACCATCTCCGAAGGATCATACTTTCTCAAAACAGCAAGAAGGTTATGAACATTGAAGATCGTATCATCATCCCCGAGGATAAACCACCGAACATCAGGCAAAGAGAGACGAAAAGATTCCATAGCAATACGCGAGATACGAAGTCCAGAAGGATGGCCAGTGGGATTAGTGTAACGAAAACGAGAAGAGTCTTCAGAGACAATGATTGGTGGAAGTGAGCCATCACCTTCCTGTGGTGAAACTTGCTCTTCTAGCCAAACGTGTCCACGCATCTTATCAGGTTTCCACCAAAGCCTGACGAGTTCTTTACGTCGTTCCCAAAGCTGTGATGATCCAGCTATACCGAACATCAAGTGATGAAGAGACAGAGACAGAGACAGATCGTGTCTGTTCTTGTCTTCTTGTCCTTCCCAGAGAGTTCGGTTTCTTGGTTGGACAATCTCGTTCTTGTTCTTGATCTTGTTAAAGAAAGATGGAATGGACGGTGGAGATGATTCTTGATGATGGTGGTGGTGGTGGTGGTGCCAGAGATGGGTGTCTTCCCAATCTTTAAGGAGATGCCAGCAACGAGAAGTGGCGGGAGAGAAGACAAGAGAGAGCCAAGCGACGGAAGCGAGGAGAAGAGCGGATGTAGCGACTAATGCTGTAGCGAAGCGAGTGAGACGGCAACGATGTGTTCGAGGACGAGAGATTGGGGAAGAGCAAGGACGCTGAGGAGGAGGAGAAGGAGAATAGAGGAAAGGAATGAAAGAGAGCATGACTGTGAGGATTAAACGCATCGCCACAACAGTACATTTCCGCCGCCGGGCGACGCTTAACGGCGGCGAAACCAAGGTTTCGTTAGGTTTTTTGGGGAGGTTAGGGCACAAGGGTTTCGATCGCCACGAAGGAAAGAAGGAGTGGGAGATGTCGCCGTCTCTCTCTCTTTTTGTTTTCTTGTCTCTCTCCGTCGCCGTCGCTTTGACCTCTGAGGGTTGGATTTTGATTTTTAAAAGTTTTGGGGCGGATTTTGGTATTAAAAAAAGGTTTGAGTTGTTATATTGAAATGGAACAGATCCAAATATATGCCTATAATATTGGGCCTTATTAACGGCCCGAATATGGCAAGGGAGAGTTTTCATCCTCAAACAGTCAAACTATTACGTCAGTCATAGATAATGGATAACTCTAGAAAATAACAAATTTCATGAATCACATCTTCATGTATGTGTTCAGACACATGATTTATGTCTTCATGTATGTGTTGGAAAACTGATGGTGTCCTTGTCTAAATCAACAACATTTATATTAATTTATAGTGAAGGGACAATGTAATGTTAAGTTGTTAAGTGTATTTTGGAGTTTCTTTACAAAGATGATAGCCAATAAAAGGTATATGAAGAAAACTTGTAGTAGATTTCATATGTTAGTCTATATAATTTCTAGAGAGATCTTCATCGAAATTAGTTTAATTTTTTGTGTGTTAGTGGTTGCATTGGAAATATTGTTGTATCTTGTAAATTCCTTACGATATCTAAATATTTGAATTGCTGGAAAAAGAGTTAAAATCATGAAAAAGGAAGAAGAAGAAACATGGAGTTTACCATAACTCAGTAGTCGATCAGTACTAGAAACTCAAAAGAGTAAAAATCATGACAAACGAAGAAGAAATATAGAGTTCTCCATAACTTAGTAATCGGTCAGTACTCAAGAGACAACCTTCTATATTCATCATCGAATACCACAAGGATCACATAACGTAAACTCTGCATGAGCTAGAGAGCCTCGGAATGGTTAGGAGCTTCGTTATGAAATTCCTTCTGGGATGACCTACGCATAGTGTGAATTTCTTGAGGATTGTTGAGTTCTCTAGAAAGTAACTCACTAGCTTCAGTGTTGTCTCTGCCGCTTCCTTTGCCATTGGCTCTACAAGCGTAACATTCTCGAGAGATGTTAGAAACTGCGGTGGTCCAGGTAAAATACTAACTCCCTCCTCTCTTGGAGGTTTGTTAAATCCCTGTAAGTAAGACGAAAACAAGTTGAGTATGTGAAACTTTCACCATTTGTGTTTAGTAAGAAAGGAAGCTTATGTTATGGTTTCAGTAAACAGTCCTAACCAATGTAAGAGATTTAAGATTCGGGCAGCTCTCAAGAAAGATTGGCAGCACTTCCCATCTGTAATCTGAGAATTCAACACGCAAGAAGGATAGGTTACGGAATAAGGGTAGTGTTTCACATCTTGAGTAATCATATATGACCTGATAAAACCAAACAAAGAAAGATTAGGAAAAACATTAAGGTAAAGTACTTAAGCACTCAAATATTGAATTCAATTCAACATAGGCCAGTTACCTGAAGAGTACTTGAAGAGATTTTCATATCTTTGATACAAGATATCCCGACGAGAAAACTACCAATCATATTTCTCTTTGGTAGGTCATTTGCATTGAGCTTCTTTCCGAAACACAAGTTAAATACAATATCGATATCAGCCTCAAGGAGAGAAGCAGCATTTTTTATTATGAAACGTGCAGTTCGATGATCACTGAGCCTCAGACGCTGAAGCTTTGGAGCGTCAATTACAACTGCCCGATCTTCAACCAAACCTTTAATATTGTCGGCAACATGAGTGAAGCTCAAAAGAGACTGAGAACATACTCGATATGTTTCAACATAATCGCGAGTGTAACAATCCAAGCTTATAGTTAAGCTTTCAAGAACTGAGCAGCCTGAGATCAGCATTTCGAAAGCCCAATCGCTGTTTCTTTTTGCTAGATCCCAATCGAAAAACTCAACCTTATCTAGATTGATAACTTTGACAGAAGGTAAGGACACACGGTCGGGATTAGGCAAGCATACGTCACACAGGTTTAAAGATACCAAGCTCTCGCAAGTGTAAACCGTTGAAGGTATCGCCACTTCTTTATGCCCCAAAATTTTGTCCAAAACATGGAGATGTTTCACTTTCCGCTCAAGAATAGTGTTAAACAACTGGGTGAAACGAGCAATATCAATCCCAAAGTCGCCATACCAGTCAACGTTGAGCCTAAACTTTTGTATGCACAACTCGCTGTTAAAAGCCAGAAACTTATCGACAAAACTCACAAAAGCTATGAAGCCCAAATCCTCACAATAACACGAATCTTGACCACAACTACAACTATCCTCATGCACAAAGAAATCACTACACTGCAAGTCCAACGCAGGTACATATCTCCAGAGATTTATCCATCGGCTGGATAACACACTAGACTTGACCACATCCTTCGTGGGAAGATTGGAGAGAATCTTAAGTAGCAAGCAATCTGGCAAATTTGTCAACCTATCTAATCCCCATCTCCTATAACCTAAACGTTTCGCAGAAACACGTTTCTCTCCCTTTTCTTCCATTTCCCTGCCTAGAAAACGTCGACGAGTAAATCTTTCCCCATGTTTGAAAGAGACTTTAGATAATCAGTCGGAACAAAAGGAGTCTAATGACAGAAATCCGTACCTCAGAAATGACGGATTAGCAGACTCGCACGAACGGCTTCTTCAGAATGTGATAAGACTGAGCTTTACCTGAACAAACTTTCAAGAGTAGAGAGAAGGGACTGAAGAACGAGGGAAAACGAAAAGACGCTCTATTGAGTCCCGAACGTGTAGGGAAAAGGAAAGGATGCTTCTTTATACAAGAAAAGGAGTATTATTTTATAAAATATTTTCATCGTTATGTTAATCTTTAATAAATGAAGGAAAAAAAATGAAAACCATTCTGAGACAAGAAACTTTAAGAAAAATTGTGTGATTTGTAACTTTTTAATTGATTTAAATTTTCTATATAATTATATGTAATTTAATTTTACTAAAACTATTAATGATATAGTATCTCCGCAATTGGAAGTTTGGAACTGCTTATAGCCATTTTGCACGATGTTTTGTTTTCTTACGCATATATAAGTTAACATAATAACAAACGCAGCTCGTCCTCCTAGCTGAAACTCGGGGTAAAACGGCACTACACGATTAAGGGGTTTCCAAGTTGATTCAAATAGAGGAAGACCCTTCCATTGAGCGGTTCTCAGCTATTAGCGGATTAATCCTGATGTTTCTGACTTTTTTCAGCTCAGTTACCCAAGATAGGATGCCATGTCAGTTTGCACCGAGGTAACCTTGTTTAGTTGTGGAACATGGAACACTTAGGGTGTATGGAACTTTGAGGAGGCAGTTGGAGTTTGAAAGCGGATTTGCCGATATGTGTGCCACTATCTCATAAGGCCTAAAGAGCCTTGGGGGCAAGCTTCTAGTTTTGATGTTGAGCTACTGACGCCTGACGGTAAGGCTTGAGCTTTTAGGAAGACTTTCTCTCCAATATGGAATTCTAACGTCATGACGATGTTGATTAGCTGACTTTTGCATCCGCCTTTGTGGTGCCCTTTCTCAATTCACCCGCAACTCTTCAATAGGGGGTTTTTAGGTTTTTGGTCGTGCAATGCAAGTTTTTTCAAGTCTCTTTTTCACCTTCATGTAAGTCTCTTTTTCACCTTCATGTAAGTCTCCAAATTTAAACGGTCAAACCTCCAAGAGCAAAAGAGTTTCCTATACTTGTTTTGCTTTCTACTTCCGATGAGCTGTAAAACGTATCATAATAGTATTTCTTGTCTCGGGAACTATTTATTAGTTGTTTATACTCCAAGTCTCTGCGCTAACTAATATAAAGAGGAGAAAGCACTAACATTCATTATTGACAATACACCAAACATATGAGGTTCTCTTACAAGTTACGATAGCTTTAAAAAAAGTTATAATCATAGACAAACGAAGAAGGTACATAAGAGTTTACTATAACTTAGTAACCGAAGGGCAACCTTGTATGTTCATCACTGAAGACTAGAAGGATCACACAACGTGAATTCCGCATGAGCTAGAGAGTCTAGGAATGGTCAGCAGATTCTTCATTAGGACAGATTCTTCTATCAGTCTGAAATTACCTAAGCATAATGTGAGTTTCTTGAGGATTGGTGAGTTCTCTAGAAAGTAACTCACTAGTTTCCGTTTTGTCTCTATCGCCTCCTCTGCCATGGGCTTTACAATCTTCACATATTCGAGAGCTGTCAGAAACTTCCGAGGTCCAGGTGAAATACTAACTCCTTGCTTTCTTGGACGTTTAAATCCCTGCAAGCAAGACGGAAGAACTTAAGCATGTGACACTTTCAACATTTGCGTTAGTAAGAAAGAAAGTTTGTGTTAATGGTTTCAGTAAACAATCCTAACCAAGGTAAGAGATTTAAGATTCGGGCAGCTCTCAAGAAAGATTGGCAACACTTCCCATCTGTAGTCTGAGAATTCAACATGCAATGAAGATAGGTTACGGAATAAGGGTAGTGGTTCACATCTTGAGAACTCATATATGGCCTGGTAGGACAAAAAAGAAAAGAGATTAGTAAAAGACTTAAGGCGATAAAGTTAAGCTATCAAGTAGTGAAGTCAACATAGGTTACCTCAAGAGTACTCGAAGAGATTTTCATATCTTTGACACAAGATAATCCAACAAGAAAGTCACGAATCATTTTTCTCTTTGGTAGATCATTTGCGTTGAGTTGGTTGTCAGAACGGAAATTAAATATGATATCAACATCAGCTTCAACAAGTGAAGTAGCATTATTAATTACGAAATTTGCAGTTTGATGATCACTGATCTTCAGACACTCAAGCTTGGGAGCATCAATAACAACACCAATATCTTCCACCAAACGATTGACATTGTTAGCAGCATGAGTGAACCTCAAAAGAGACTTAGAACAAACACGAAACGTTTTCACAATGTTGTCAGAGTCCAAGCTTGTAGTCAAGCTCTCGAGAACAGGACAGTCAGAGATCATCATCTCGAAAGCCTTATCGTCCTCGTACTCAAACATAATCCCAACGAGGACAAGAACTTTGACACAAGGTAAAGACACAACGTCAGGGTTAGGCAAGTAGACGTCACGTAGGTTCAAAGACACCAGACTCTCACAAGTGTAAACCGTTGAAGGTATCTCCACTTCATCACGCCCCAAAGTCTTGTCCCAAACATGGAGATGTTTCACTTGTCGATCAACAACAGTGTTGATCCAACGAGTGAAATGAGTAACGTTAAGCTGTACATCTTCATACCAGTTAACGTTTAACTTAAACTTCTCTATACACAACGACTCGGTGTTGAAACCAAGAAAGTTATCTACAAAACCCACAAAGGAGCTGTAACCTAAATCCTCACAAGAACAGATTAGATCATCACAGTCACACCCATCATCATCATCATCATCATCATCACCAACAGGGATGATGAAATCACGACACTGCAAGTCCAACACAGATACGTGTTTCCAGAGATTTCTCCATCGACTGGATAAAGCACTAAACTTTACCACTTCCTTAGTGGGAAGATTCGAGAGTATCTCAAGTAGCAAACAATCTGGCAAGCTACTTAACCTATCTACTTCCTCATCTCTAAAACGCAGTCGTTTTGGACAAACACTTTTCTCTCCGTTTTCTTCCATAAACTCTGCCTAACAATTGACGAATCGGAGATGAATCCAATGATAATTTAAAAGAGATTTGAGAGAATCTAATGAGAGAGTTATGTACCTACGAAATTGCGAGATCGGGAGGGAGAGATAAAATCGCTGTGGAGTTTTCTTGGCGCAATGCGATTGTGTGTAGTACTTTCTTTCTTCTCCACTCACTCTTGTGAACGTGATTTGTCGGTGGATATGTGAAAAGTTGAGAGTTTTGTCTCGAATTACGTGTCTGAAACTGAAACTGAAACTGAAACTGAAACTGAAACGCAGTTAGGTTTTTTTATTTCTGTGGTCAAAGGTTTAATTTGGTTTAGTTCGATCCAAAATTGGTACGGTTTCATTTTTTTTTTTAATGCCAAATTTGGAAGATATTCATATTCAAAAGTATAATTTAATGCTATTCAAAGTATGGGTTCAATACACTTTGAACAGGTTTGTTTTCTTCCAAAATTGCCATAAAACTGTTTGACAATTAATCCATCTCGATTTTGGCAATGTATTTTTTGGATCGTACTTGACCAAAGTATAACGGTTTTCAGATATGTAATAGCAAACATATTTTTTTTAAAGCTCGGTAACTGTATTTTTTTAATATAAAAAATTTATTTTTATTATATAAAATGAGTGATTTTAGTTAGTATTAACGAATATATATTTATTAAATATTTACAAAATTATAACAGAGAAATTTTTTATTATTATTATTTTTATTATTATTATTTTTATTATTATTTTTTTAATCTCTGTTAATTACAAAATTGTTATTTACTATAAATTTTTTTCTGATGTTGAATTATAGATAATTTGGTTTATATTCAATAATAAATTATCGTATTAATTTAATTATCATGCTAATTAACATGTTAATTATTTATTTGATAATTCATAATACTTCGTTTTAACTTTCTTTTTCTCAAACAGGTTATCCAAAGTATAGAGTTCATCGCCGCCTCGCTCCAGTTTCAGAAGTAATCTCCTTCACCGGAGACTCGTCTTTTAAAATCAGAGACATCCAATTTCTTCTTTTTATTTTTTTACTGTTCAAGTTTCTAATTTTCTTTACCTGTAGTTGTCGCTGGTGTGAATTCTTCATTTTCCTTCCTTTATCTCGGCCTACCTTCTCTCCGGTGGTCCTTAAAGGGGATTTATGGCACCCTTGAAGACGGAGATCTTGATCCTCTCTTTATCTCTGTCGGTACCAATAGTTCGTGCACCATCACCTTTACACCTTTGGGTGAGTCTTTCCACTGCAATCGATCCCTCCACCAAAACCACCATATCCACTGATTTTGTGGGTTTACCTTCGACTTCTTTCTTATCTTTTGCGTATCCTTCCGCCTTTTCCACAGTTCCTGACTCTCCCCCTCGACTCTCTCCCATCCTCACCCGTTGATCGGAGCAGTCCGGATCTACGGATCCCTTCTCCCCAGCTCCACCCTCCATCTATGCGTATCGAATCTACGATATTTTTTTATCGATAGAAGTTCAGTGTAGGTTACTCCGGATAGTTTTAGATGTCGTTACCTCAGCTGGACTAGTGTGTATCACCGGCGAACCTTCACTCTCCCTCCTGGCTCGCCAAGCCAACACTCATATCTACCCAACGAGCTGAACCTATGGCTTAGCCCAATAAGTCCATTGTGGATGTCTACTCCATTATTGAATTTGGTCCATCTGTGAGTATCTACTTTTCCTTAGCTATTGGATCTGACCCAACTGTTGTTATGACTCTTCACGCAAAAGTTATCTCACTATCTCATAATTGTTTCCGAGACCAAAAAGCCAAAATGTTTCCATCTTTCCTCTTTGGAAAATGTTTAGCATTCTAATTTCCTCCCTTGGCAAGGAGAGACCTTTTACACCTTTTAAACTTTTTACACATTTCTCAAGTTAGAAAGGAAGAACTTTACCACTTTTTCTGTTCTCAATGAGAAGTGGAAATTTTTCGGATCTATTTCCGAGTAAATTTTGTAACATCTTCACCGTTTTAATATCTTGTGTAGCAATCTATACGAGATCTGAAGATTCAACTGGATTCGATTCGTTGAATTCCAGAGGTAGGAGTTGGTTTTCAACGTCACAACATAGAGTGACTAACTTCCATGATTCTGGTTTTACCATGAGTTTCTTATTGACACACTTGAGATGTCTCTTGAGTTTGCTGTCTTTCTCCTTTGAGAATTTATCTGTTTTAGTTTGTGTTGTGCTTAAGTTTCCTTGTTATAATCCAAGATGATGGCTAATTTCCTCTTTCGTTTGTATTCCTGAAATTTAATTTAGTGAAAACAAGGTTGTGCACAAAAAAAAAAAATTCAGAGTTTTTTTGTCAATAAATATATCAAATACAAGATATAATAAAAAAATCAGAAATGCTCTTCAATCCAGCTTGGTAGTACCGAAACAACATGGAAAGCTTCCGCAGTGAGAGTTCTAACACTGCGCGCCAATTTGTTCAAATTCAAAGTTAAGTTACTAATAATGATACATGGCATTTTTTATATGAAAATTATAATGCATCAAATATTGTTATCATAATAATGCTAACAATAATAACTGATAATTATAATTTATTAACAATAATAAGTTATTAATAAATATATTGAATATTAGCATTTTAATTATATATATATATATATAAAATAAAAGTAGAGTCTCTCTTCTCATGCTGCCACATCAGTAAATTTCTTTTAAAATTTTGACACCTTATCTCGTCCATCCGACAAGGTATTAAAGAAGCTTTAAAAGCTTTGATGCGTCCCAAGAATTTAGTTTTGGGGTTTATGGGGCTCGACTGCCTTGGTGATCTTCCTTCTTCCCCTTGTTTGCCTTTTTAAGATAACCCTTCTGAGCTGATGGCTTGTAACGACGAGAAAAATAATATGGTAAGTGTCTTACTTTTTGTTACTTTTTGATGATTTTTTTACTTTTTAGCAAATGAAGCCAAAGAACTGCTTAGTAGATTAGAGGTTAATTTTTTTGTGAATTTTGATAAGAAAAAATAGCAGATGTAAAGTGCTAGTTATGATAATAACAAAAAATGGTTTTTGATGGTCATAAATCAGTGTTCATAAGGATGATGATTTTTCAGCAGTGGAATACTCACATAGATTTTTAGAAGCTCGAATGAAAAGTATGAACTTTTAAAAGGCATGAGAGAATGCATAACGATGAAACTATTATATCTCAAAACCTTTATATATTTAAACCAGTTTTTTAGAGGAGAAATAAGAAAAATTCTATAAAAGTTCTGCAATACTCAAGTCGAACATATATAAAGAGTGGATAGAAAAATGCAATATATGAAAAGGGTGATGATTAAATCTAAACCGAGCAAAAATTAATCGTTGTTGTCAACAATATATGTAATCAATCCACGGTTCATTTTATTGTGTTGATGAAAAAGAAAAATAGAGTGTATCTTGAAAACAAATTAAATGTTTATGAAAGAAAATCAATATTAGATGAATGAATATCCAACTCATATTTTAGAATAGAAAGTTATAGGCATTTTTTTCCTTTTCAACATAAGTTTTGAATCCATTGGAGTTCTTTAATATTATATTTATGTGAAATTCAATTGTTATCACTGAGATATAAATTTAGAGACATGTTTTTTGGGTGGTTGGAATGAGTTAGATCATATTTAATTGTGAGCATCCATATGACCAGTTGTAAGTTATTTTTGATGGAAGTGATTTAACGCTAATTTTTTTAATGAGATCGTATTTTATTTATCGAGAGAATACATGTCTATTGTAACCCATGGTTAATTGTTTAATTATAATGTTGAATATAACTTTTCAGGATTTAATTAAGAACTCGATTTAACCTTAGATATGTGACTATTAAAATTTTTGTTTGTATGTGAGTAAGTGAGTTTAAAAATTTAAAATTCAAACGTCTACTTAAATTTTATAAACCCAAAATATATTTTAAGATTTTAACTAATATAATTATATGATTATATTGCAAATACTTTATAATCTTTATTATAAATATATTTTTGATAAATTTTACAACCATTATAATTATATAAAAATAAAACTGTTAAAACTAAATATAATAACATTTTGTACTGTTGGATTTTATTTAGAATATATCATTTAACGAAAATATAAATTCTCCACAAAGTACGGATTACCCAATGATATATTAATAAAAAATATAAAATGTAAGAATATACACACATCCAATATCCTAAATTTTTAAAAATATTAAGATTTATATTTGACTAATTTTAAAAATACTATTCAGATTTATGAAAAAATTAGAATCCGCTAATATTTATGAATATATTCATTCTTTTCAATACAAGTATGAAAACTAAACCTCAAACCCTATTCTAAACCACCTAAGTCACATAAGTTAGATCATATCATAATAGTGTTTGTGGTTTTGAGGTTTAGTTTTCATACTTCATATCTTCTACCCATTCTCGTATTTATGTAGCGCTTATTTGTGGTTTTCAACAAGTGACCTTGTCCCATCGAAAACTAACAAATTTGACGGAGTCCTATAAACCCGACAGCTTAGTAAATTTAAAATTTTATATAAACAATTTATATTAATGTGATAACTAATTTGATCTAACAGTATATATTATAACATGTTATACCTACAATACTAACCTTCGGTGTATTGAAATCATAGTCAATCGGGAAACCAATTTTCTACTCCGACGAATGGTTGGTTATCTAGGAATTAACTCACATTAACAAACATCGGTATATCCGACAAAAATAACTTTGCGCGTGTGCTCGTTGTTGCCCCATGATTTGTTTGTCGCGGCTCATAGATACGATCAGCACCAAACACGAATCACGAGGAGAAATGTATGTGTTGAATGATAAACGGGAAGTGATAATAGTACCATTGAATAGTTAAAGATGGCATTAAATTAAAAGAAGCAAGAGAAATGTGTCGGTGAGTGGTTGGGTGTATTTGGGGTCAGTTCAAGAGAAATTCGAGTATGTACATATACAATACGCAAGTGTAAAAGAAGAGCATCTTCCACGTTTCTGCGTGTAGAAAATGAAAATGAAAGAAAACGACATTACATCTAACATCTATACTTGACGACATCTTTGGATTAAAAATTAATTAAAACATAGAAAAGCGAGTACTATTTGAATATAAATGGGACAATGATTCTCCCACCGTTCCCTTGCCGTTGAATTTATGTATATACATTGTTCAATATTATATTGTTTGGTTTATTATTTAATATTAAGAGTTAAGAGAGTGAAGCATAGAAGATGCTCGTATTCTAGTAACGAGCATGTACCCGTGCAATCTTATGTCAGTCAGGTTGGTGGTGCCTAATGCCTGTTTACAGTTTTGGTGAAAGCATGTGTGATTTTTCTCTTTGAAAATCATGAGAAAAAGTTGCTTTAGTTGTGATTGGATCTACAAAGATATAAAGTTATGTATTTTGTGAAAAAGATAAAGCAAGCAAAGTTTTTCCGTCAGCAATTAGTCAATAGTGTTTTTTTGTTTGTTGCTAAAGTGCAATTAGTCATTGCTCAAAGACTCATAGTCTCATCAGTTACCGACAGACTGAACCTCTCTCTAATTTGCTTCTAAAATCTTTCCAAATTAATCGTGGGTAACTTTACCGAATTTGTTGACCAGATTTTGTTGCTAAATATAAGATATGGTTTTGATATTTTTTGCTTGCTAGTTATTCGTTATTACTTTATTATGAATCAAGAACAACGTAGTGTAGTGATTAACTAGAAAACTTTGTATGAACAACGTAATGTTGATTGCCTAATTGGTTATACTATAATAACATGTGAGCGATGATTTACATTCAATATGGTCTGCACATATATTATGGTCCCCATCTTGAAACTTCCCAATTAATTTTGTTTTTTGAAAAACTTTCGTATTTGGCGGTGGCGATGGGGACTTGGAATACTAACCAGAGACCGAGGTGCATTCACTTGTCACTACCATATAATAATTCTCAAAATTGTATTAAAAGGTCGAAACGTTTAATAACTTTCTAGCAACAAGACAACAAAGTATAATGCAAGGGATGATTGAGAATTTGGAATGGGACTTAAACGAAATAGAAATTTGTAAAAACAATATTTCACTTCCCTGTTATTTATTTATTTAGAATTTGAATTTATGACTTACGAAAAAACTACAGTTAAGGTGTACTTTTGAGATACATCATGCAAACTTTGGGAAAGCAGTCAAATTAAGCACCAAACACTCCTTGTAAGAAGACTGCTACGCGTCGGTAAAAGTTCGAATTTAATATGCAAAACTGAGATGCATTACCTCCACCTCTTAATATGAAATATGATACCAAGCATAACTTAAGAACCCGTAGCAGTAATAACTTTGAGAGCTCATTGTTAATTATGACATACATATAAAGAGAAAGCTAAAAACTTTGACGGATCTCCCTAGCACTGAGCAAAAATCTTGTTTAAACTCCGTTTACTGATAATGATAAAAATGTTGAAATACAGAGATGTAAGTCCGACAAATCTATAGCTCGAAACACATCCATTATAAACGACCACTGGACTGCATCAAACGCTTTGATATTTTGAATTTGATGACATTGCGGGAAAAGACAAAACCCTTATAATAATTTTTCACTAACTCAATGGCTAAGACGGCTTACAGAGTTCCAGTAGTAGACGCCTAGATGGTCCTGGAGAACCACACTCTGATTAGGTTCTATAGTTCAAAAGTTCAATTAGAGTTTTCTTGAATCTATTTGCAAAAGTATTAAACATAATTTTGTAGAAAAGATTACACTAAACTATCAAACAGAATTCACACAATGTTTGACGTTCTGTGTTTATATATATATATATATATATATATATATATATATTACATCTATATGCTATACGTGGAATAATAATTAATAATTTTTGTCACATATTAAAAAAAACTTAAATATAGAAAGGAAATTTGGAATTAGAAATGGGATGAAACATGATTAAACTGAAGTGTTTTCCACCCTTATAATAATAACCCATAATCTTATGGGTATTAAACTATTAGTAATGATAATTTAAAAAGACATGGGCAAAAAAAAAAGTTATTTAAAGAAGGAAATGAGTAAGTCGGAGTGGTTATAACGTCAGTGCAGCTTCTGAGGAAGGCTTCTTCTTCTTCATTCCTCACAAATGGTCAAACTCTGCCTCTCTTCTTAATCCAAAAAAACAAACAAAACCTTTTACTCTCTCCTCTTCTTCTCCTTTTATTCATAACCCACCAAACATAAACACGTTCCTAATCAGATCTTCTTTCACCGATCCTCCTGTTCCTCCTTTGTCGGCAGTTACAAACCCTCTGCCTTCCCCCATTATCTCCTTCTTAAATCAGACAGCCTTCACTCAAATTTTACAACTTCTCTTCTTCTTCTCTCTCTCTCTGTCTTCCCAAAATGTCTTGTTTCTTGACATGCGTCCGTTTCGATGACTCGATCACGACCACCGACAACAAACCCACGGTTAAAGGATCTAACTCTGTCTCCGGTGTAACCTGTTACACCTGGGACGATGTGGAGTCTCTCACCTCCAACTTCTCTAGACTCATCGGTTCCGGTGGATACAGTAGTATCTACTTGGCACGTTTGTCTGGCTCAAACAAAGCGGCTCTCAAGGTTCAAGTTGGTAGCCATCGTCTTTATCAGGTGTTTAGATCTGAGCTTGAAATCTTGCTTCGTCTTCAACATCCTCACATTGTCAAGCTTCTCGGTTACTTCGACGATTCAGGTTCGTAATTCTTGCTAATAAAGTCTTCAGTTTCTTGAATGTTAATCATCATCAAATATTTGATTATTCGTCTTTTGTGTGAGAAATGGTCCTTTTTGAATTATTGACATCACATTCAGACACATGGAAAAAGTCAAATACTTTAAAGAACTAAAGCCCTTGAGATTTTATAAATACAACTTCTTGTTCTTTATTCTTGTCTTGTACTAATTAAATTTCTTTCTGTTATTTCTTTTCTTTTTCCGAATAGTGCTTTTTCACTTTTACCCCTAATTGGTTTGCAATCGATTTGCTTTTCTTTGTCGGAAATTGTATCCAAATTAGTAAAATCATTTTGTGTTTTTTTTTTTTTTTAATAAAGTGGATTGTTAATGTTTTTTTTGTCTCTGATATTTCAGAAGAAACTGGTGCACTTCTACTAGAGTACCTTCCTCAAGGTAACCTCCAAGAGAAGCTCAGCAGCAACAGCAAACAAGTGTTGCCATGGAGAAACCGTACCGCCATAGCGTTTCAGGTTGCGCAAGCGATTGAACACATTCATGAGAAGTGTAGCCCTCAGATTGTACACGGTGACATCAAATCCTCCAACATCCTCCTTGACAAACATTTCAACTCCAAGCTTTGCGACTTCGGATCAGCTAAAGTCGGGTTCTCATCTATGGTACAGCCTTCTACAACCATGTCGTCACCTCGTTCCAAGCAAGTGAGGATGATCGGGTCTCCAGGGTACACTGATCCTCATTACTTGAGAACCGGGATTGCTTCGAAGAAGATGGACATGTATGGTTTTGGAGTGGTGGTTCTTGAGTTGCTTTCTGGTAAAGAAGCGGTTAGCGCTGAGAGAGGTGAGATGCTGGTGCACACAGCAGCTCCATTGATCCATGAGATTCTTGAGTCTAATTCAGGTATTGCAGAAGAGAAGGTGAGACAGTTCTTGGATCCGAGGTTGTCCAGGGACAGCAGTTTTGATATAGAAGAGGTTAAGACAATGCTTGGTGTGGCTGCTTTCTGTCTTCGCAGCCCGCCATCGCTCAGACCCTCGGCTTCTCAAGTAGTCCGAACTCTTGCCCAGAGGATCCCGTCTCTGTCTTTCCTTGGTTGTGGTAAAGAAGAATGATACATAAGACGGTGAGGTTTAGGTAGTGACTGTGTTTCAGTCTAGTAGGTTTATAAGACGCAGAAAGTTTCTGAACGTTGCTGAGAAGATTGAGTTTCGTTGTATAGGAGATTCTGCAAAACCCAAAAAGAAAGAAGGAAGATTCATATTCTTCTTCTGCTTAGTGATGTGTATAGTAAATAACAAACAACAGTTCGTGTGAAAATTGGATTTTGTATAAACACTACCGTGTGATGTATAATACAAATTGATTGGAATTGTTCTTGAATAAATTTAGACGATTACAGAAATCATATACTATATAATTAGACAAGAGAGAATGATAGAAGAAAAATGCTACTGTTTCTATTGTTAGGAATTTTTATGTAGGAAAAGAAATACAGGTGTTCACCACTGAACTAGATGACCAAAAAATAAAATAAATTACAATTCTATTACAAAACACAAGTCTTAGGCATTTGTTGTTCTATAGAATATATTCAACATCAAACGTATCATAGAATTCAATTCCAACCATGATCCGGTGCTTTTCAACTAATGACTGTAAATTATGTCTTAAAATATAGAGTTGTAAATCATGTTTAAGAAATTTAAATTGTGATTTTATTCAATTAAGAGTAAATTATTAAATATACTGCGTAAGTCTTAGAATCCACACAAATTCTTTGAAATAATATCAAATTCCAAGTCTTGCAGATTATAAAATCTTTAAAATGAAATTTAAAATGATTGGAGAACACCCTCCTTAGAAATAAGAAGATTCCAGCATCTTGGCTCTCTCTCCTGCACTCCCAGCAGCATCTGCATTGCCTTCCATGGCATAGCTCTTCTCCTGCCACCAGAAATACGACATTGTTTTTCTCATTACCAAAAACCAATTGACACATGATGAAACTAAGTGAGATACTGCATGAAGAATGCATGTTATGTTTACCAGCAAACGCCACGTGAAAGGAGAACCTTCTCTGACCTTTATCCTCTTTCTGATAACTTCTCTGGCTGCATAGGTCAGAGCCAAGAACGTTCATTGTTATACTAAACAAGATGAATATTTATTGAAATTGATTTTGAGACTCCATAGCAAGCCTTACCAGTGGAGAATTGGCCTGTCTTTAGTAGCAGCTGGCACCACACTTCATTGAAAACATCTATCTGTTCATCTGATGCCCCAATGATCTGTTATTAACCATCAAACAGTTAAAAACGAATCCATTCTGTTTGATCCAATATAATTTTTGAGTTAGTAGGTGGAGATTTGTTTTACCTTGTAATCAGTGGCATTAAAATCTGAACCGAGTAATTGTAGAGCCTGTTTATAGTTACCCTTTGCGTATTCATACACAGCTTCTCCGAGCTAATATGAAAGAAAACAAGAATGATATTGAGGAGTTGTTAGAAGTCAGAGAAGACGGCTACGTACGGGGAACAAACCTGAATCCCTTTCTGCATCTCTTGTTGTTTCTTCTTGTTCATCTTCGATAATCTGCAAGAACAACACAGGTTCACAACAAATCCGGTATCAATTAGAAACAGTAGAAGAAAAGAAATCCGCACTAACCGGAACTTCAGACCCTCGAGTAATTCTTGAGCTCTTGAAGTCTCTCCAACCTTTGCCAATGCCCAAATTATCAATACATCAATGTGCCAATCCAAATACCAGTTTGCCTGAAACGTTAAAGAACACACGTGGCCGAGAAACCAACTGTACTGATCATTTCCATATATCAATAAAAACCTATTGAACAGAAACACATATCATGCTACTACTGCATGGCTTACCTGATTAGTCACATGATCTGCAAGGAGTTTGAGACGGTCTTTAAAACCATCAAGAACATCTCTTACATCCAAACGCAAGAACAAACCGAGGGCATTGAGATAAACCTATAGATTTGCAGACAAATGAATATTGGATTAGAGGAAGTGAAAGAAAAAATTTACAAATCCTAAGATAATTACCTCTGGAGGAACGGCATCTTCTTTCTCCAGTTCTTTCCAGATGTGATTATCATAAATTTCCTCGACTTTACTCATTGGTGACCCTCCTTCCAAGTAACAGAGAGCAATATGCCACCAATTATGTGTATACCTGGCAATTTTATACATGTTTAAAAGTTTTCTTTGTTACTATCAAGGATTCTATCTAAATGATAAGACAGTAGCTTGATAATATGTGAGAGCCTTCAGGTAAGTAGGAAATTCTTTACAAGAAAGAAGTGCAAGAAAGCCAATATTCTGAGAGTTCTTCCATGAACTCCACTGCTTCTTTAAACTGACATTCATGTTGAAGAACATGACACAACTGCAACAAAAAATGGTTAAGTCTTAAAAAACCGAGAAAAAAGGATGAAAATGCTCAGTGACAAGTAAAATTGTTTGAGAAGCTCACGCAGTGATGCGCCAAGGCGTCTTCTTTGTTGATCTCATAGCCTTTTCTGGAAGCAGCTGCAGCTTCTTCCATTCGACCAAGTTCCATCAATGGGAACGCAAGCATACCGTGTATATAACTTTCTTCTTGATTCTCAGGTAGAACCTACAGTGTTTAGCAGATACAATAATAGGCTTAGACAGTGAGTGAATCATTCAGTGACCATCAACTCAAAGAGAGCTAAAGTACCTGCTGAACAAGATCCAAAAAGGGAACAGGCTGAGCCATGTAGAAACTTAAAACCTGAGCTCTCTTCAAAGAGACCAAATCCTTTGGGAATCTTTTAAGTAGCTACAAACCACAATGGAGATCCAAACAAGAGACTCAAAAATTGATGATGGCAGAACTGTAGCCAGTAAGAATATGCATAAAGATAAAACAACACTCTAGAATAATGTTTTCAGGTAAAATAACAATGAAAGTGAGAAGTCAACCTCGGTGTGCATTTCAAAAGCCAAGTCGTCATCCCTGTCTTCGGAGATCAGGTAACTCACAGTCTCGAAAACCGCTTTCTCGTAAGGTGTAGCGTGTTCCTGAAGAAAAACGAATTATACTAAGAATTTTCGTCCAAACCCAAAAGTAGAATCAGAACTACAAAGCAGTGAATATAATTAAAGACTCACAAGCTTGGATGTCGCAGCTTCAACGTATGAACTAACTTTGGAAGGATCAGATGAGGAAAGGTAGTGAGCAGCTAAGATGTTTCCCAAAACACAATTTTTGTCGTAGAGTGGTGCTTCTAGAATCACTTTCATATTCCTTCCATAACTAAGAACCTGAACACCATCAAAACAAGACTCACTTAGAACAATTACAAAGATAGAACTTCAAGAAGAATCATGAAACAGAACACAAATTCGTATCGTAAAATCTGTAACTAATCTGTCTTGGGATGCTCTCAAATAATTTTTTTGGTTTTGTTTTTAATTATGTCTGTAACAAAAGAGTGATAATCGAAGAGTAACCTGTTGAAAATAGGATTCAATTGTGTTGATGCAATCATCGGAAGATGCATTAACTTCGTAACCCCACCGAACACATCTCAGTATCTTCTCCATTTCACACTAAAAAAAAACTAGAAAGCTTATTCTTTCTGAAAACTCGCCCGCTTACTACAAGAACAGTTTCGTCTTTCTTCTTGGTCACGATCGAAGATGTTTTGACTTAAAATAGATAATCAAGACCTGAAAGAGACAGCGAGGTTTGTATATTTCTTGTCGTTATTATTCATCAATTATTCAAGCTATTCTCTTAAAAAAAGAAACACGAGTTCGTGTCCCTTTTGTTTTTTGCTATAAACAAATTATCCGTTGACTCTAGAGGTGTTGAAATCTTAAACCGAACCAGACGTTAAACCGATTAAATTTACCGTTCAATCTTCACATGTTCAAAACTGTTGTTTCTTTGTGTGCTTCCTGACTTCCTGTTAAGCAAAGTTTCCATCAGAGCTTGAAAAGACACAGCGAGATCTGCATGTTCCTTGCAGTCATCAATCATTCAAAATTATTTATAAACAAACACGAGTTAAGTCTCTTGTGAATCACGTGACGTGTTCCCTTTTGGATAAACAAATTAACCTTTGACTCTACCTAACCAGACTCTAAACCGATTCAGTTTACGGATCACGGTTCAAGTTAATGAAGAGCATTGAGCTACGTACGAAGGCGGTGTGCTCCACAAAGAAACGAGAGTCTACATTACCGAGTTTCTCCATTCGATTTGGTAAAACATATGTATGTAGGATCCATACCAGTTGCATCTACATTCACCACCCAAGATTCATTCAAACTAATATTTTTGTTTTTAGACAACAATATCCATTCTGTGAGAGTGTGTGTACAATGTTCAAGACCAAATCGTTAAAAAAATTATACATTTTTGCACTTCAAAAGAAAAATCGAACAATTTATATTTAGTTATAAGCAATCAGATATCAAATCAGATTTTGAATCATGTAATTCAGGTTTTAGATATTTTGATACTATATATAAAGATCACAATCAGTATATTTTAAAAATATCAGTTTGATTTAATTTAGAATTTGTTAGATTTGAGTCGGTTTTATACTTTTACATAAAATCCGATTATAACCAAAGTGATAATGGATTATTATTTGATTCTTTCAAATTTTTTTAAACCAAAATACTAATAACTCTGACAAAAATCTGAAAAAGCCAAAAAAAAAAATTTATTTTTGGGGTTTTCAAGTTTTTGTAAGGGTTTTTAGTATTATGATTACTAAAATAAATTTTTTTTATATATTAGTAAAATACTTAAATAACCGAAATTTTTAAAAAAAAACCAATAGATCAGGTTAGATTTAAGTTAAGTTGCTAATAAGTGGGTCAGGGCCTTGTAAGGAGAGGTACAAGTACAACTAATAAAACCTCTCATTCGAACCCATTAAGCCTTTGAAACCCAACTCTTTGTTCTCTTTAAATAATATATACTGATCCCTCTGACGAAAACATTCGGCGAAGCAATGTCGTCTTTTGCGCTAACGTTACACATTCCTTCGGTGGTGTCGGTCAGGAACACTAAACTCGGACGGAGTGTCAGTGATTGCAGCCGTAACTGGTCGGGACTTCCTAAGTTGTCGGAGAAATCGAAGAAGAGCAGAAGAGGTAATGGTCTCTGTTGTAAGGCAGAGCTGTCTGAGCTAGCTCCAGTCGTCTCTGCTGGTTATGGTGTTCTTCTTCTTGGAGGCGGTCTCTTCGCCTGTAAGTTACTGATCTCAACATTGATACAAAACGTTGATCTTTTTTGCTCACTTCACTTAAAAGTTTGATCCTTTTTTCTTCTTTTGAAAATTGAAGATAGCAAATCTGGAAGCAAAGGTTCTCTCTTTGGGGGTTTGACTGGCTCTGTCCTGATGGCATCTGTAAGATCTTTGTCTCTCTCTCTCTCTCTTCTCATTTGTTAAGTTCTAGTTGCTGTATAGCTTGTTAAATCTGAACTTCTTCTTTGAGGCTGGTTGTGTGGAACTAAGTGCACTGTTCAAGTTCAAGACATTGTTTCTGTTTGATGTTTCAGTTCCTTGAGAAAAATGATGTTGTGTCTCATTAGGGAGGCTTAAGAAACTATTTGATCTGCTAGAATTTTGAATGCGATCGTTTGATTCTCTCCTATGCACTCTTGGTCAAATGAAAAGAGATACCCTCTTGGTCAGTGTTAGAATTGAAGGTCTAATCAACTATACTAACTAATATGTTCGGAAGCCTGTCTGATTGCAGCTAGATAGGCCATTTTGTTGTTTTGTTTTCTATGTTAGCTGGTGTATTGTATGATTGTATCTTCTTGATTTTGTTCCTATAAATTTTGTCTTGTACAAAAAACCTTTGTGCTTCTTTTTAAGTAAAGTTTAGCACCCACATCTTCTTTGTTTAGCTGTTGAAATCATTATAGACTCATTGAGCATTTCAATCTTTGAATATCTATGTAGGCATACTTCCTTACTAGATCACCAGAGACAAGAGTCCTTGGCGATACCATAGGACTTGGCTCTGCCTTCCTTTTCTCTTCTGTCTTCGGTAAGCTCTTCTTGAGAAGAAGATGTGCTTTGTCTATTCATATATGTGTCAAATGCGTGACGAATCTCTTCTCATTGCACGGGTTTTTTTGTTCGTTCTTTCGACAATTTTCTTGCAGGATTTCGTTTGGCGTCTTCCCGGAAACCGGTCCCAGCAGGCCCGCTACTACTACTTTCCATCGCCATGTTGTCCTTCTTTGTAATGGCTTATATGCACGACAGTTTACCTGCGGCTGTAACCGTACCAGATGCGTTACCTCTACCTTAGCGTAGATGAGAGCATTGGCTTTTAACTAAGATAGGGAAGTTCTCAAATGTATGAATCAAAGAACAGTTTTGCTTATGCCCACACACCAATAAGTAGCAAAGCTTTGTGAGGCTAATGTGGAGTGAATAATGTTTGTTTGTGGGTTGTTGCTTAATCAAACACGATACATCTCCTTGTTTGTAGCTTTTTGATCTTGAGTGATCCATGCTGAATACGAGAACGTTGGATACTTATGTAAACAATTCTTTCGGTTTACAAAATTCTCTTTGAAGGACATGTACATATAACTCGAGATATAAGTGTTGTACCATTGTATTCTTGGGATCTAAACTTAAAAAGCCAGGTTGTTGACAAACTATCAGAATCTATTAAAGCGCAATAAACAGACTATTTATGGTTAAAAGAAATTAAGTATTTGAGTTCTTGTGTGTCCTAACTAGCTTGAATCTCTTGTGCTGAAGGAGTATCATCATAGACCAGTTCCTCCACTGGATTCAACTCAGACCACGTAGCTGCATCTGCATATCCTAGCTCAAACAACTTCTCCAACACCTCGTCCTCTGCTGGCTCCAGTGCCCAATTCAGTAGCTAAGTATCAGCAAAACCAAGATTAGCACACTGAACTCGCAAAGGAGAATGATCTCAATACAAGAAACTGAGCAGTTACCTGTCTTGCAGTTGCCCTGTTTAGTGGGTTGCAATCTGGGCTTATTTCAATACCCTTTAGTTTAAAGCTACTCGCGGAAAACGCACAAACCTTAACCTATTAAAGATTTGATACAGAAAGCTCATTAAACTCTCCGTGTAACATCTTCAGAAGTCAGATAAATAAAAATGTGAAAGGGCTTCCAAAATATCGACAAGGCCACACACTCTTTGAGCTGACCTCAAAGATATGAAATGAACAGCGAAAGTGACAGACACAGAAGATAGAGAAAAGGAGAAGAAAGCAAGAAGCTTCTTCATGTACGTACTGTTCTAGCAGCGGCTGTTGGTGGCATAAACAATGTCAAGCCTCCATCAACACATACTCGATTACGAAACATCGTTGCAGGCCTTGGCGCAAGATATCTGCATATGTTCTTAAACATTATAAGTTAAAAAATTTGTTTTCTAGAGAAACTATAAGCTTCAAAAGCAAGCGAATTGTATTTACCCTGGAATAAAGGAAGATGTAAAAACTGCATTTATAAGGTCGCTTTTGGAGTCGAATTGATCCACCAGTAAACCTCTAGGTTTCCAGAACACCTGTGTGATGGCAACTACAATACAGTAGAATAATCAAAGAAGTCAGAACCAATGAAAAACCCTTTGGCAAAAGGAAACTAGATTCAAGAGAAAAGATGTTGTATCTCACCACGAACTCTGCCATTGGACCTAATATGAATATCATCCGGCAATAATTTCTCCATAGAATCTCTGAGGACAGCCTAAAACCACATGGACTTGCATCAACACAACTACAACATCTATCTTAAAGCGAAAATCAACACAGGCTACATTGGTGGGTCTTGTGTTTCACTCATTAACTCTATCTTGCATACAGAATCGTGCTATATGACAATTCAAGAAGCAATGTAGATGATTTGATTGATGATATTCAAGAAGAGAAAATGAACTTATAGGTGGGTCTTGTGTTTCACTCATTAACTCTATTTTGCATACAGAATCGTGCTACATGACAATTCAAGAAGCAATGTAGATGATTTGATTGATGAAATTCAAGAAGAGAAGCACCAATGAACTTATAGGTGGGTCTTGTGTTTCACTTATTAAGTCTATGTTGCATACAGAATCGTGCTACATGACAATTCAAGAAGCAATGTAGATGATTTGATTGATGATAATCAAGAAGACAAGCACCCATAAGCTTATACAAAAGACGAAAGTTACTTACCCCAAGACGAAAAGCAGTGCCATTGCGTCGACAATCATCAGCAAGAACCTTGGTAGCTTCAAGGGCTTCTCGCATAGAGGAACCTGAGGTTATCACAGCACAGACAATAGCACCAGCAGAAGCTCCTGCTAAAGGAGTAGTATCCTGAATCAAAACAAGACAAAAGTTCAAACCTTTTCTTGATTCATTACACATAAAACACATACACAATTCAAGAAAACCCTCCCCACCTTAATGTAACCCTTGTCAATGAGTAACTGAGCAACACCAAGATGATAAGGAAACAAAAGACCAGCAGCAGAGAAGCTAAACCCAGGGCTTGTAATAACCCTCCTCTCTTTCTCAGCCTCTACATCTTTAACCCTTTGTTCCCATATCATTGCTGGCTCAACCTCATCCTCAATCACACTTCCTATTCTATCTCCATCATCACTCCGTTTATTAGACCTCTTCAAAAGCCTAGACGCGATTCCTATGAACATCTCACCGGTGGCAACACCGAAAGATCTCTTCTCTGGATTGGAAGAAACCTGCTGGCTTCCAGTGGGCCCATCAGGAGAAGAAGAAGAGCATGATAGCCTTAGGGAGAAGACCCTTGATGGAAGGTTGAAGCTTTTACATGTACGGAGTGAGATGAAAGGTCTGGGAAGAAGAGAGATCGCCATGGAGGAGAAGGGTCACTCTCAGATTGTTGTAATTTTTGGGGTTTGTTTCGAAAGTTTGGGGATTTTTTGATTTCACACGATCATTGCAGCTCACACAAAACAGTCGTGAGGATGAGACTGTGGTTTCGTGGCGGAACTGTTGGCTTTATAACGCCTCAAGGATTTATAAGTACAATTTTGTTTAAGAGGATTTTCTTCTCGGAGCAACATGGGAAAAGAAAGAGTCTTTTCTTGGATTAGTTTGGTCAATCAACACACCGACTCTTTTTAGTTGGGAGAGAATATAGCAAGGACCAATCTAAATTTTGTTGCGATTTGATTTCTGTTTCAACCATATATTTATTACCAAACAAACAAGTAACTTAAAATTACAAAGTAGTCATGCCAGTCCTCTATCGATGGACTACTTGGACTGACCGTATGAGTTTATAACAGGATAGAACACATGTTACAAAAAGAGGCCCTTTGTCTATTAGAGCCCTTTTTCCACTATATAAATATTTTTGGGCCTGTTCGGCTGTTCAGCCAAGTAGATAGTTTTGACGATGCATCTGGGTGTTGTTTATTTCTTATTTCGGATTTACATTTAAATGGATTAGTTGACTGAAACTGTGTTTATTTAAGGGGATTATTGGTAGATAGATTTTTTAAAATCTTAAGAATTTTGAGATTCCATTGTTATTGGTTCATGAATTTCTAAAATTTTAATAAAATCCATTGTTATTGTTTTGAGAATTTCATTCAAAATCCATTGTTATTGGGAAAGTTTACATATCATTGACTATAAAATTCTAACAAAATCTAATGTTATTGGGAGATGAATTCTATTCATTTTTACTCATAACATAGAATTCTCAAAATCTCATGTATATAGATGAGATTCTCAAAATCTATGTAATAATAAATAAAAAAACTCCAATGAAGAAAATAAAAATTATTGACAAAGATCCACTCAAATTTCAAAAATCCAAATTATGTTTTCAATTACAATTTGTCATATTTTTTTTTTTCAATTTCAGTAATGTAATTATTTGTATTGGTGTTTTTATGAAAAAAAATCTTTTATACCTTTTTAATATAATAAATTATGTTAAAAAAATATAAAAATCACAAAATATTAATTAAATAAAGACTAAAATAATCTAATCACAATTAATATATTATTCGTCATATCATATGAATATAATTATAATATATTATTCATATTTTCTTTTTAAAATAAACACTTTAAAAAAATGTTTTATTGAAAAAAATCAAATTTGAAAACTTCTAATTTAGCATTAATGATACTAGTAGAACTGCCTACGCCGCGCATGCGCGGGGTCGTATTTATTTCATTCATGTGTTTATAGTTTATATCTGTGATCGTATTTATTTTATTCATGTGTTTATAATTTATATCTGTTAAGGCGGATAATTATTTGTCTTTTCTTTTTTTAAATAATTTTTATTATATTTATCTGAATTTACTAATTAAAAAAATTAATTGATTCTTGTATGCTTTTTAAATTTTACTAACGAAAATACTTTTTATTTGTCTTTTTATCTTATAAATTGTTTGAAATAAATTTAAAACAGCATCATATTTAATGAAATGAATATGTATATCTAAAGGCAATTAGTTTATTCGTTATTCTTCTAACATAATCTCGTTATACCATTGCAAATTGTAGATTTCATAAAAAGTAATTGAATTCTTTGGATTAATATTGGTTTGAAGTTATTGAAATTTGTTAACCAAAACAAATAATGCATATATTTTGAAATTTTAATATATTTTTTTAATATGTGTGAAAAGACCACAAATCTATTATTCAAAAAGAGTATAAGTTTAGTAGATACATATTTTTTTGTTTTATGAATTTTTATTTAGCTTTTATGTTTAAGTTTTCTTATTTCTGCATTTATTTTACTTTATGACAACTATAGTTTTATGCATTATTGATCTTTGTGAAAGAAATGTCTTTTTTTTTTTACTTCTGCATTTAAACTTTACTCTTCTTTTCTCATTATTTTTCATTCTTCAATCAACCATTTATATTCGATTTAATTTTTGTTTTTTGTTTTTTGTTTTTTTCGTCTGAAATGGGCTTTACTAATTTGAAGAAATAACAAAGTTCATATGCAATACAGAAGTATAAAAGGCCGGAACCAAATTATAAAATTCAAAAAGATAAACCCGTTTGTTTTTGACGTTTTGCAGATTTGTCTGCAGCTTGATAGTTTTTAACTATAGTTAAAAAAAAATCGTTATTTCTTTCAGTTAAATAAATTATTTCCTTCGGTTATTTATATATTCTTTTGTTTATTTTGGTCTCTTTTGTTTTTCTCGCTTTTTTTAAAAAACTAACTTTAATGCTTTTTCTCAGTTGTTTTGGATTTGTTTTGGTGATGGTGATCTTTTGGTTTGTTTTATAAAATTATTTATCGTATGTAAAACTCATTATATAGTTTCTTTTTTTCCGTAAAGGCTAAGTGTGTGTTTTTAATGTTTTCATACTATTTTCGCCTGTTTTATTATTTTTTTACCTGTAATATTTTAATCCTTATAATTTTGATAGGTTTATCAAATGGTGAAGTTGTGGCTAACCTCTGTGCACAATGTTTACCCTTCTTCCCCTTAAATTGTGTGGCCTCCTCTCTTCAGCATTTCTTTGATGTTCTACTTTTTAGAAATGGTAGACAACAGTTTCTTTGAATATGATACAAAGTTCGGTGCAGTTGAACAGTAAATGTAATAACAGATGAAGAAAGAGGTCATGAAGTTCCTTGCTACTATCGTGCTGTAAATTTGAAGAATGAGACGACTTTGACGGATTTCCTCATCCTTACTTCCATGTATGAGAAAGTTTGAACTATCTCCTTGCTTTTAACAAAACCTCATTAGTTAAAATGCAGCTGTCCTTAATTTGTTTATATTCTGTTAATCTAATTTGAGGTCTTGTCATATGTTATATAATTCTATTGTATGTGAGATTACAGTTTTCAAGTTTTTATGGTGTTGAACGTAGTAAGTTTTGTGTGTGTTAGATTGAGTTTGCCAAAGTTTGATCGATAGTTGGACATACTTATTCTTTGTCGCCTAATTTAATTAATTTAGCGCCGAGATTGTGACATTGAATATAATACCAACATCTGATTCCTTTATTTTAACTTGTGTAATAATATTTAGCAAACCGTTTTGCAACCTTCTGGAATTTGCGACTCGTTGTAGCTGATATTGTTTTTGCCACTGATGTCTCCTTTGAATTTTAAGTATTGTGGCATTGATAATTGTTTTCCTCTTTATTAATCTAAAGGTTCTGTATATATCTTTTCATTAGTATTTATATTTTGCAAAAACGTTTGTTTGATGCTTGTCTTCCTCCTGTACTTTGAGATGGAATGTAATGTAATTTGATGTAATGTTTTTATAGTGTATCATAAACAGGGTATTTCTTTGGAGTTATTGTGATTCAGGTGGCATTCATATTTCGTTCTCATACTATTTTCCAAAGGCGGAATATTTATGCATGTCAATTCTTCTTCTTTAAGTACTGGGTATGTTAAACTCTTTGCTTTCCTTATAACATCCATGTGTAATGGATTTTGTGGTGATCTCGTTTTGGCAATGTTTGTGATGTGTTCTTTTTCAGGTCGTGCTACACATATATTAAGATTTCCATTACTTGTTTTCATTTTACTGTTTTGTAAATAAAAATTCAAATTATTGAAAATCGTGAAATCTTCAAGTGAAGGATGAGAGATATGAAAATAGTAAATTGTAAGATAGGTAGTTGTCTACTGGCCTAGACTTCCTCGACTTTTTAACATGTAGACATAACATCCTGACTGAAAAACTTTAGTGTACATGACTCTGCCAATAATTTAGGCTCCATTGTCTCCCACTTATGATATAAAATCCTATATTTAGGCTGATCAATTACTTTATCTTGAGGAATCATCATACCTAGACGTATAGAAAAATATTTTGAATTGATCTGATATCATGTACTCCACAAAGACAGCATCCACGGATCAAGAGTTCTTACAAACTAAAAAATAAAGAAAACACCAAAATGAACTTATGGTCCTATACCAGTAACAGGTAGGAAACTGGATATGATATCTTCAATAAATCAATTGGTTCATTTGTTTTCAAAAGAATGTAACGTTAGCAGGTTCAACATTCAAAGAATCTTTATACTTTTGAATTTTCTTACCTTGATGGGTGTTAATCATGTCCCAGACGTTTCTCAATGGTGGTTATGGCCCCAATATCTATGAATCTTTTGTCAAATTTCTAAAGGCATAAAATAAATATATAATGTCTTGAAAATTTGTGCCGTAGAAAAATAATTAAGTGGTAGATGCACACTTACATTATACTTCTGATACCCTGCATCACCTAGTCCAAACACTGCAAAGTATACTTGTCCAAACAGTTACATTATACTTGTCGCAAGCAAGAGTTTCCCAGATTTCTTTGAGGAAGAAACCTCCAAAACGCCTTGAATGGTTTAAAAAGAACAATACGGCAATGATAACAATAACGGCGTTAGTTATTATAGTTGGAATTCCCTATGAACCTAAAAAAAATCTGGAGAGTCCCTTTGCACTGTAGTGG
>OVBI01001225.1:28730-39216 GCA_900406495.1 Sisymbrium altissimum | reverse complement strand
AAATCAATTTTTATTATTTTTAAAATTAATTTTTTATTTTTTTATTTTTTTATCACCCATCCGCAACCGCAAACGCTAGCGAAAAGCAGCTTTTGAATTTGAGCGATTTGGAGCGATACAAAGTAGTAAAATGCGTTTTTTGTGATTGTTGTTAAACGCTTATAACTGCTATCATCCGCAAAAGCTGCGTTTGCGGATGGTAGCGGCTGAACCAATCAAGCCCTTAATGAACGAAAATATATTTCACTAAAAGAGTAAAAGTATAACAACTATTAAGAAAATAATGAAACCCTTTTTCGTTTTTTTGGTCAAAATGGTGAATCTCTAGAATACAATATTCAACTTTTATTTTTAAAAACGTAATATTATATACGTGTGTGTACACATATCTCTATACTATTATAAGAAGTGTCTTAAAAGCTTTGACCTATTTCATTCCAATTAGCTCTCTACCATTTCTTAGCTCTATCTTCATTCAGACATCAATCATCAAACATCAAACAAAAACACTCACGTCTATATTGATGTACATCTATATAGAGAGTTGGATCAAAAGAACCGAGAACATCCACTCTTAATTCATGGATGATGAAAAGTTGTGGAGAGTTTGCAAGAAAGATTCCATCTTCGAGACGACCCATTTCTCTTCAAAACCCGACGTTTTCACGCGAAGCTTCTCGACAAAAACTTCTTCTTCTTCTTCGTCTTCTTTAAAACCAATCTTCACCAGAAGTTTCTCAACAAAACCCACTTCGTATTCTTCCTCGGAACCCATCTTTAGACGGAGTTTCTCTGCAAAACCCGCTCCTTCGAAATCTCCGTTTCTGTCTAGAAGCGGTTCAACGAAATGCCAAGCTGACACATCCTCTACGAAGTGTTCCATCTCTCGGAGCTTGTCTCAGAAAGGCGCTTCCGTGACCCGAAAATGTCGTAATGTGGCGAAGGAGCACAAGTCCCGGTTCTATATCATGAAACGCTGCGTTTCGATGCTCGTTTGTTGGCACAAACACGCCTAAGATTCACTGTAGATGTGAAGAAAGAAGCTTAGGTTAATTATTTACAGTGAAATTACTTGTTTTATCTTTTCATTTTTCCACCGATCCATTTTTTTTTAATATATATTATGTATTAATGATACACTCCATCTGTTATAAGTTAGATGTGTTTTGTTTTTTACTTCGACAAAAGTATTGTTTTATATTTTCAATAATAAAAAAAAAAAAAAATCAAAGTTTTACTATGGTACGTAAAGAGAAATTCTACACTATCGCACTTCACAAATGAAAATTGGTGTAAGAGCTTTAGCATTTTTCATTTTCAAAATATTTTTAAAAAGTTCTACGACTAACGCTAATTTGAAACGGCATAGTTTTTGATGAAATTGTATTAACTGATGATGTAATGTAATACAAAGATTACGCTCAACCTATATATTCACACGCTAGTATTTCTAACTATTTTCTTTTAATTGTTGTGTGCTTGTATTGAAGTGAGAGAGATTCCCTCTGAAACATTGGGAATTTAAAAGACATATATAAACAAAACTGTACCAGTGTTCCAGCTCCACTGTTCGCATTTATACATGTCGGTCCATGTTACAAATAAATAAAAGTACTCCCCTAGATATAAGTATGTAACTGTTCGCAAATTATATCGAATTGTTTTTTTCCTTTTGGTTGAATCGCATTGTTGGGCTTGAAGCACTTGACATATGCCGAATAATTCAGTAATGGACCTTAAAGAAAACATCGTATTTATGGAGTACATTTTTGTTGTTGTCAATAATTTACATTTAATTGTGAAATTCCTTGAAAATGAACTTGAAAGAGAGAAGAAAAATCTAATTAACGAAACTAAAGGTGTCGACAAAATCAATCCCAAATCATAACAATAGAGAGCAAAGTAGCGCCAAGGAAGACAGCAAGAAACTTGTAGATTGGCTTGTCGAAGTAACACTCCTCACGAGGCTTATACCCTTTTGCGATAAGGTGGTGAATCGCAACATAGACGAAGACTCCACACGCAATGCTCATTGCTATCGCGTAGGTCCAATCACCTGAAGCTCCTTGGCTTGTAGCATTGATGCCGATGCCAATCCCGACGCCTAAGGGACTCGAAATCCCAAAGGCGAAGGAGTAGACGACTGTGAGGAAGAATGGTCGTTTAGGGATTAGCTTGAGGAGAGCTATTCCCATTGCTACGGCAGCGAAGATCTTGTGCAACGATATTGTCCATAGGTTTCTCCATGCGTCACTTTTAGTGTCTGTCCAATATGTATTCATTAGAGAACGTTACTTATATATATAGATATATCTATATCTAACATGAAATCACAAACGTAAACGCAAAAAAAAAAAAAAAAAAAAAAATTGAGATCTAATTNTTGTAAAGTGATTTACACTATCAATAACGAAATTTCCTCAACCTAACCATGGACCAAAATGAATGGAACCTTAGAGGATCCTATCTTAGGTTTAACGAAAACAATTCTAACTACCACGCCAATCCATCTGGATTAACTACATATCTACTTGGTTGTTCGACAAAGAAGCCATTATGTGTTTTTCAATATTTGTTACCTGAAACACCAATGGCGATTCCCTCAAAGACGGAGTGAAAACAAAGTGCAAGAATCAGCAAAGCTGTGTCTCCAAATCCACTCGTCCGCAAAATCGTTTGATTCACATCCACACCACTTCCAATCTCACGACGGCCTTCTTCCTTCACCACCACGTCATCATCCACCCTCGACTCTCCGGCTCCGCCAGCCCCGTTGTGATTATTATTACCCCCAACCGCTACAAACGCAACCGCCACATCAGCGAGCATTGTAAGGCAATATCCACCGACTGCTAACATGAAGGCGTAAGGATACTCTTTGTGTTTTAACCCTCGGAAAGTCTCGTTGGCGTCGCTGAGAAAATGGATTAAAGCGGTCGCGAGGAATATACCGCCGGAGAATTGAGTTCCGAGGAGGAGAAATGACTCGTTCCACCGGTAAAAGTAAGGCGAAACCCCCGCCAAGAATGTGCTAAAGAAGAGTATTATAAGACAGTAGATCTTCACACGCACTAAGCTCTTCGACCGGAGATCCACAACGGTTGTTCCAGTGGCCGGAGGTGGTTGGTTAGCCGCCGCAGCCTCCTCCTCTTCGTCGTGGGCTGAGCCACCGTGAGCTTGGATCAGGGAGAAACATAGGAAGAGAATAGAGAGGAAGAAGAGAGTTGACTTTAGGGTTTTGGAAGAGAAAGCCATCTTAGTTATTCTTGTTTGTGTTGTACTTTTTCTCACTTCATGAGCAATATATATATGGTTGTGTTTGTAGTACAGTGTTGACTTTATTGTTAGGGATTTGCTGTGACTAGTACAACGGTAAAGTCATTCGGAAGTTGTACTACAAAAGTAATTAATATAAGTTAATAACTAATCGCCGGCGACAGAAGAGCTGGTTCCTTGTGAAACCGCCTGTACGGGATACAATCATTGTGTATATATATATATAATTATTAGAATCAGAACGTTGACAAAAAGAGTAGCATTAAAATGATAAATTTGTCTATCTAGTAAATTAAAGAGACTACAGTATTTTTTTTCAGACACGGAGGGTCTGTTTGACGATATCAAAATTTAAACCAAAGACGAACAAAAGAGACAAGATTGACGATTTAACGGTGAAAATGACAGAAATGTGTCTCATCAGTTCTGAATTCTGAATATGCATTTAAGATTCAAATTTCTGTAGAATATGCCAAACAGATTTCGTAAGAAATTTGCCGTAAGTGAATACCAAAATATTAATTGGATATCTCCATTCAATCTCTATCCCAGTCTTGAAATAGGCAGGGGTGAATGAATATATATTATTGTGTGTCTCGTTTTCTGTCAGCATATATTTTAGAGATCTTTATACTTTAAATCTTTTAGGAAATCCAATAATTTTTTTGGTACGACACTTGGAAAATCTTTTTTCGGGTTAACTAATGATTGACATATGCGTTACCAACAAGACAACAACTGATCTTTCTTCTTCTTCTTTTTTTTGTTTTTTTTTTTGTTTTTTGGTCAGAGACAACAATCTAAAAAAAGGAAAAAGAGTATTCATATATATACATATTCAGGCTAAGATAACTACTGTGAAATATCATAGTTTTGTATAATTATCGGTTAAACAAATTTTGACCCAAGATTTTTAGCTTCAAGCGGGTGGGATTATGTTAGCCTCCCACGTCGCTTATCTTACTCTAATTGATATGTGCTCTCGTCTCACCTAATTGATGATATGATCTTACGCAATCATGCATAGCACCGATTTATTAACTTCCAAAAATACAAAACTTTAGCGCATTAAGTTCCGAATCATCCAAGTTCCGATTTTGGGTTTTATGCAACCTTTGCGTCGAAGGCCAAAGGGTAACGTCCATGAAACCAACACATCTTCATCTTATATAGGAAATTGGAAACAAAGACCGAGACCGTGCCCATCCTTTAATTATCTATCAAATTATATAAATTAATACTCAGATATCCAGTTGGTGATGGAGTGCATGACGAATCAGAGCATAATGACAGCTACATCATTTAATATCAATATATTTTCCGTTCGTTCAAAACAAATATACCTTCCATCCCTAAAATAACTATATTAATATATTATATACATTGAATTAAGTAGACTCGTTTGACTTCTTCTACATTATTGACAGACTTATGCACGTAAATAGTTTAATATAGATGTGGGATAATATTATAGTAGGAGTCGAAAAGTTTGTTCGATCGTTCTTTTTTTCTTTGACTTAATATTGGTTCGTTCTTTATTACACATATATAAGCAAATATTAAAATGGCGTGGTATACTCTTGATGCTGATAATTCATTTTTGTCTCAAACATGAACTGAAGAGGTAAATGAAGTTTGGAATCTTTAGATCCAATACATTCAAAGCATTCACGTAGGTCGTATGGCTAAAGTAGAAAGATCCAAAATCCAAATAAAGAAGTAGCTTATCACAAACACTGATACACGTACACATACATACTATGCTTACTTATTTTTGATAAATTAGTTTAGTTACTGCGTAGCCAAGAACATAGTAGCTTATCACAAACACTGATGCACACACATACTCAGTTATTTTTGATACATTGGTTTAGTTACTGCATAGCGAAGAACAGAGTACCTGATCATGCAATCGTTTTAATTCATATCCTAAAATTCGACAGATGCGATGTTCCATCAAGACCTTTCTTAAGGTATCCTTCTGCGTATTCCTTTATGGTTATGTCTCTGTATTTTGGAGGGTTATCCTCAGACACAAGCTCTTTCATCGGTCCATAAACTGTGGAATTGAGAAGTGCATTTGAGATGAAAAAGCTCGCTATGGAAACCCTTGGCCCTTCTCTGTTCGCGGGCACTCTATGGTTGACGCTTACAAATTTATCGTTCGTTATCAGCTACAAAATCAAACCCAAACATATATAAACAAATCAAAGACACTATCCTATATTTACTTTAGATATCTTCTTTACCTGCAAAATATCTCCAATGTTGATGACAAGAGCTCCGGGGATAGGAGATACATCGACCCANAAGACCACCGATGTTGTCTTGAAGAAGAATCGTGAGGAAAGAGTTGTCTGAGTGTTTACTTATCCCCATAGTTAGCTCAGGTTGTGGACAAGGTGGGTAATAAATGCCAACCATAAGCACACTCTTCAAGCCATCTAATGACTTCAGGGTCTCGGGTTTCAAACCTAGTGCTTCTGAGAGAAGCTCAAAGAGCAAACCACCTAAACTCATCAAATGCTTTGAGTATTCGATCATAGCATCCCTGAGTCAACCAATGATGTTGGAAATCAATCACTGTCTGTACAAGTTAAATAAAGAGTCTGGACTTTGGGTTTATTTTTGTGTTCACTTATGAATAAACCGACAAAAAAACTAACCGATTAAAACCTCAGTAATTTCTAGTTAAAAAGTAAAAAAGAAGTGAGTATGTTTCCATTACCCGCAAGCCACTGGGAGCTCCTCAGGAGATGGAGGATCTGGCGCCATGTAACAAGAGAAAGCGTCTTTCCAATTAACAGACGGAGTAGAACTGTATAAATCGAAATTACTGTTGTAGACAAATTTGTTCGTGCTGTAATCGCGCGAGTAATATCGTTTCTTGACCTCAGGATCTTCCTCGTGAAACCTCCGAACCCCATCTTCAATCTCTTTAAGAACGTTCAAGGGAATACCATGATTGATCACCTGGAAGAATCCCCACTTCTCCGCCGCATATTTAACTTTCTCTACGACGGCTTCACGTGACGCTGTGTCGACGTGAACGCTTGCAAAGTCGATGGTAGGGACCTCTAGGTCTGAAACAGAGACAGAGTGTTTCTTCTCGGTCAAGGAATCTTGAGGGATGTGGAAGATACGTGGGACTTCGGTGATTTTAGCGTCGACAAGCCCTTTTACTCCTTCCTTCGTCTCGTCGAAAGCCTTTCGTTCGCTATAAGTATCAAATTCGACCGAGTTTTTGGTCACCATTATTTTCTCTCCTTTTTCCCAAGATTTCTGTTTAGAATAACAAATAGCAAAGTTGTGACAAAAACGGACGGCTAAGAATTGACGGTAAGAGAGTCTGTGACTCTGGTCTTTGGAGTGTGGGACCAAATATGTCCGTTTTCTTGGATGCTGACTGTAACTGATGATTAATTACACGAATATGTTGTCTCGCGCTTTCTCTCACACTCACATAGTGAGTTGGACGACATAGATCGACAACAAAATAAAATGGGGTTTTGGGGTCGTGTAAATCTGAGATTGAACACTATTTTTTTTTTTTGACAAATTCTGTGGAAGTAGGCAATTGTTGAACTTTTTTTTTTTGGGGTTAAAGGCAATTGTTGAACTTCATTAAAAGTCTGGTTTTGCACTTACAGTAAGAAGTCGGGTTTATACTGCTCAGTAGATCGTCTGCTGTTTAATTGTTCAATATAATAAAAAAAAAAATCTGGAGAATCTTGTGTTGAAGTCTACATTGATCCCGGAAACATATGTAATAGAATTCTCTTGCTATTCAAGATATATTTATCTACTATAGTAAATTATATTTAAAACTGTAAAGAAAATATTATCTTGCTAACCAAGTAGTGTTAGTACAGTTGTAAGAGAGTGGTAGTAGCCTCCCATCACTCCGATTCGATTCCGCTTGATCACGGACTTTACATAGCATTCCTCGAACCCTTAAACCATCTTAATGTTGAGCATTTTTTCACGGTTAGGAAGGCCATACCAACCTGCTTTCGATAAAGAGAAATCCAATGGGTTAATCGATTCATCACTATGGTGGGATGAATAGTGAGAATAAAACAAAAAATATTATCGAACCATACACTTTCCATCTACATGCAGGTGGATTTATACAACTAATTGATTATCATAAATTGGTTCAATGATAGTGACCCTTATAAAGTTCCAGTTAGACATACCTTTAATGCAGTATAAGTTCCTAAGCGTCTAGGCTTTGATTTTGGGTGTAATTTATGGAATCCAATACTGCATGCGTCGAGGAGTAACGTCCATAAAGCCAAGACATCTCATAAGTAGGAGTCATCATTATATTGTTTGTTAGTTCTCCATTTCGTATATAGAATAAGCAAATTAAATTTGGTGTACTATACTAAGAGAAAAACTCCATTGTTGTCTCAATTCTCAAACATGAACTGAAGAGGTAGTAAGAGCGCGCTCACACATACGCTATTTGGTACACTGGTTTAATAATTGCAGAGCGAATAACAGAGTAATTGATGCTAAAAAAACACCACAAATTTCTTTATTATGTGGTTATGTTTTCATATCCTGAAATTTAAGAGATGCGATGTTCCATCGAGACCTTTCTCAAAGTATCCTTCTGTGTATTCTTTTATGGTTATGTCTCTGTATTTTGGAGGGTTTTCTTCAGACACAAGCTCTTTCATCGGTCCATAAACTGTGGAATTGGGATGTTTACTTGAGCTGAAAAAGCTTGCTACTGAAATCCTTGGTCCTTGTCTATTTGCAAGTACCCTATGCTCCACACTCACAAACTTATCGTTCGTTATCAGCTGCAAAACCAAACCCAATACACATATATAAACAAAGGACATTTGGTATCTGTGTATTTTCAAATTCTTACTTTACCTGCAGGAAATCTCCAATGTTGATGACAAGAGCTCCAGGAAGAGGAGGGACATTAACCCAAGAGTCTTCATGAAGAATTTGAAGACCACCGATGACGTTGTCTTGAAGAAGAACCGTAAGGAAGGAGTTGTCTGAGTGTTTACTTACCCCCAAAGTTAGGTCAGGTTGTGGGCAAGGTGGGTAGTAATGGCAGAGCATAATCAAAGACTTCGAGCAATCCTTGCTCTTTAGGATCTCAGATTTCAAACCTAGTGCTTCCGATAGAAGCTCAAAGAGTAAACCACCTAAACTCATAACATGTTTTGAGTATTCGATTATGGCATCCCTGAGTCAATCAATGATGTTAGAAATCAATCATTCTATTTTCAAGGAAATCAAGTTAATATTTGCTATCAGACCCTAAATAAAATCGTATCAAACCAAAAATAAACGGGATTGAGTATCGGACACTTTAGAATAACGCTTATCCTTCTTAGCTACTATACTATGTAAATATATGTGGCTATTGCAGCTCTAATTGATTATTAAGGCTTCGGTTTGTGACCTAAAATATATTTAGGGAAAAAAAAAAAAAACCAAGTTAAGTCTGTTTCCGTCACCTGCAAGTCACTGGAAGTTCCTCAGGAGTCGGAGGATCTGGAGCTACGTAACAAGTGAGAGTATCTCTCCAGTTAACAGAAGGCGTAGAACTGTATAGATCGAAATTACTATTGTACACAAAATTTTTATTGGCGTTATCGCGCGTGAAATATCGTTTCTTGACCTCAGGATCTTCCTCGTGAAACCTACGAACTCCGTCTTTCATCTCTTCAAGAACGGTTAAAGGAACACCATGATTGATCACCTGGAAAAATCCCCAATTCTCCACCGCGTATTTGACTTTCTCTACGACGGCCTCACGTGAGGCTGTGTCCACGTTGAGGCTTGCAAAGTCGATAGTAGGGATCTCTAGGTCTGAAACAGAGACAGAAGGTTTCTTGTCGGTCGAGAGATCTTGAGGGATGTGGAAGATACGAGGGACTTCGGTGATTTTAGCGTCGACGAGCCCTTTTACTCCTTCTTTTGTCTCGTCAAAAGCTTTGCGCTCGAGATAACGATCGATTCCGATCGAGTTTTTGGTCACCATTTTATTGTCTTCCTTTTGTTCTTTAACAAAATGTTTGCTTACAAGTTAGAAGAAGCAAAATGAGTGATAAAAAGTAACGGTTGAGAACCGAAGTTTTGAGTTGGGTTAATAGTGTGTGGGACCGAATATGTCTGTTTTTTGTTGGATTTCTGACTGTATCTGATGATTACATGAATGTTGTCTCGCTCTCTTTCACACACACGCAAAGTGACTTCACTTGCGTAGTTGATTTTTTTCCCTATTATGTTCAATAAGGACAAATTACTTTTTACCAAAAAAAAAAAGGACAAATTACTTTTTACCAAAAAAAAAAGGACAAATTACTTTTTACCAAAAAAAAAATGGACAAATTACTTAATTATGATTTATGCAGATACCCACCCCTAGAATCAACTTTAATTAACGAAACTCTAATTACGCTGCGGGAATTGGGCTTCCTCCAGGTGAATATATTGTCTCAAACATGAACTCAAGAGGGAAATAAAGTTTGTAATTGTAATCTGTAGATAAAAAAAATCAAATCATTCACGTAGGTAGTTACGTATGGCTAAAGGTAGACAGATCCAAATACAGAGTAGCTTATCACAAACACTGATACACATACACACACATACTATCCTTACTTATTTTTGAGACATTGGTTTCGTTACTGCTTAGCCAAGAACAGTGTAGCTCATCACAAACACTGATACACATACACACACATACTATGCTTACTTATTTTTGATACATTGGTTTAGTTACTGCATAGCCAAGAACAGAGTAGCTGATCATGCAATCGTTTTAATTCATATCCTAAAATTTGACAGATGCGACGTTCCACCGAGACCTTTCTCAAAGTATCCTTCTGTGTATTCTTTTATGGTTGTGTCTCTGTATTTTGGAGGGTTTTCCTCAGACACAAGCTCTTTCAGTGGTCCATAAACTGTGGAATTGGGAAGTGCACTTGAGCTGAAAAAGCTCGCTATGGAAATCCTTGGCCCTTCTCTGTTCCCGGGGACTCTGTGGTTGAGGCTTACAAATCTATCGTTTGTTATCAGCTATGCATGCAAAATCAAACCCAAACATATATAAACAAATCAAAGACACGTTAATTTAAAGGTATCCGTTATTTACTTTAGATATCTACTTTACCTGCAAGAAATCTCCAATGTTGATGACAAGAGCTCCGGGGATAGGAGATACATCGACCCA
>OVBI01001225.1:0-28710 GCA_900406495.1 Sisymbrium altissimum | reverse complement strand
AAGACCACCGATGTTGTCTTGAAGAAGAATCGTGAGGAAAGAGTTGTCTGAATGTTTACTTATCCCCATAGTTAGGTCAGGTTGTGGACAAGGTGGGTAATAATTTCCGATCATAAGCAAACTCTTCAAGCAATCCATGCTCTTCAGGGTCTCGGATTTCAAACCTAGTGCTTCTGAGAGAAGCTCAAAGAGCAAACCACCTAAACTCATCAAATGCTTTGAATATTCTATCATAGCATCCCTGAGTCAACCAATGATGTTGAAAATCAATCACACTGTCTGTACAAGTTACATAAACAGTCTAGACTTTGGGTTTTTGTGTTCACTTCTAAGCGACTAAAACTTCAGTAATTTCCAGTTAAAAAGTAAAACAGAAGTGAGTATGTTTCCATTACCTGCAAGCCACTGGGAGCTCCTCAGGAGATGGAGGATCTGGAGCCATGTAACAAGAGAAAGCATCTCTCCAATTAACAGATGGAGAAGAACTGTATAGATCGAAATTACTGTTGTAGACAAATTTGTTCGTGCTGAAGTCGCGCGAGAAATATCGTTTCTTGACCTCAGGATCTTCCTCGTGAAACCTACGAGCCCCATCTTCAATCTCTTTAAGAACGTTTAAGGGAATACCATGATTGATCACCTGGAAGAATCCCCACTTCTCCGCCGCGTATCTGACTTTCTCTACGACGGCTTCGCGTGACGCTGTGTCGACGTGGACGCTTGCAAAGTCGATGGTAGGGACCTCTAGGTCTGAAACAGAGACGGAGGGTTTCTTCTCGGTCAAGGAATCTTGAGGGATGTGGAAGATACGTGGGACTTCGGTGATTTTGGCGTCGACAAGCCCTTTTACTCCTTCCTTCGTCTCATCGAAAGCCTTTCGTTCGATATAAGGATCAAATTCGACCGAGTTTTTGGTCACCATTATTTTTCTTCCGTTTTCGCAAGATTTCTGCTTAGGATATGAAATAGCAAAGTTAAGACAAAAAAGGACGAAAAATCGACGGTAAGAGAGTCTAGTCTTTGGAGTGTGGGACCAAATATGTCCGTTTTCTTGGATTCTCACTGTAACTGATGATCAATTACATGAATATGTTGTGGTTGTCTTGTCTCTTTCGTTTTCTCACACTTACTTTCAAAGACGACTGGCTTGTCGTAATTGAATTTTCTTCTCCGCTTTTGTGGACTAATTACATTAATTAATATTATGCATATATCCCTAGATTCCACTTTTTATTACCTTAATTTTATTGCAGGAATCTGAGGACGTATAGGCAATTGTTGAACTTTTTTTTTTTTTGGTAAAAGCAATTGCTGAACTTGATAAAAATTTAAAATGTGTAGTTTTACTTACAGTATTGACTGGTTTATACTGCTCAGTCTTCTAATATATTATTCCATATAATCAAAGCTGGAGAATCATGTGTTGAAGTCTACATTGATCCCCGAAACATATGTAATTTAATTCTCTTGATACTTAAGATATCTACAATTAATATAGAAAACTATATATAATAAAGAAAAATCTCAAACCTACTCTTTCAATCTACATGGTAGATTTGTACAACTAATAGATTATCATAAATTGGTTAAATAATAGTGATCCTTGTTATAAAGTTCCATAATTATACATATATAGTACCGCAGTAAGTTCCTATTTAAATCATATAGGTTTCGAATTTGGGTTTTAATTTATGCAACCTCCCAAAGTCCCAATACTGCACGCGTCGAGGAGTAACGTCCATAAAGCGAAGACATCTTATAAGAAACTGAAGAATTATCGAGTTTATAAAATCTCAAAAAAGAATGATAGAGTTTATATAGACCGTACGTGTCCGTACTTTTGTTATCTATTACATTATAAATGTTACATATATTCAGATAACCAGGTTGGTAATTGGTAATGGAGAGCATGACGAAACCGAGCATAGTGACAGCTACATCAATATACCTTATTACCTTCCATCCAAAAATATGAAAAACTATAAACAGTAGACACTGAATTATAAATCTGTTACTTTGTATTTTTGTTTACCTTAGTTCGTAGCTTCTTTTTTTTTTTTTTTTCCCCTTTTCTCAGCGATTGATGACCAGGACAAATTAAATGAATATTTATTAAGATGTCTCCCCGTCGTCAATACTTGAACTCGTGACTTTGGTACATTTTTCTTTGAATTGTCAGCTAGTACACCGGTTGAGCTATCCGTAAACTCGTTATTGTATCCATGTAGGAGTCAACATTGTTTATTAATTCTCCGTTTCATATATATATATATATATGTGTGTGTGTAATTAAGCAAATTGAAAATTGGTGTTGGTGGTATACTCTTGATGCTAACGAAAGAAACTTCATTGTTGACTCAGTTCTCAGACACATGAACTGAATGGGTAGTAAGCAAATAAAGTTTTGAATCTTTAGATCAAATCAATGCCATGCAGTCACTGATACGTAGTCTGTTACATATGGCTAAAGTAGAAAGATCCAAATACAGAGTACCTCAATACATACTGACATACATATATATACACGTACACAGACGCTATTCATTTTTTGGTACACTGGTTTGACTATTCCAAGAGCCAAGAACAAAGTGACTGATGTTAAAGAAATCCACAAATTTCTTTATTATGTGGTTATGTTTTCATATCCTGAAATTCAAGAGATGCGATGTTCCATCGAGGCCTTTCTCAAAGTATCCTTCTGTGTATTCCTTGATGGTTATGTCTCTGTATTTTGGAGGGTTGTCTTCAGAAACAAGCTCTTTCATCGGTCCATAAACTGTGGAATTGGGATGTTGACTTGAGCTAAAAAAGCTTGCAACTGAAATCCTTGGTCCTTGTTTATTCGCAAGCACCCTATGCTCCACACTTGCAAACTTATCGTTCGTTATCAGCTGCAAAATTTAACCCAACATATATAAATAAAAGAAAAGTATCTGTGTTTTTTTTTCTCAGATTCTTACTTTACCTGCAAGAAATCTCCAATGTTGATGACGAGAGCTCCAGGAAGAGGAGCGACATCAACCCAAGAGTCTTGATGAAGAATTTGTAGACCACCGATGTTGTCTTGAAGAAGAATCGTGAGGAAGGAGTTGTCTGAGTGTTTACTTGTCCCCAAAGTTAGGTCGGGTTGTGGACAAGGTGGGTAATAATGGCAGATCATTAGCAATGTCTTCAAGCACTCTTTGCTCTTGAGGGTCTCAGATTTCAAACCTAATGCTTCTGAGAGAAGCTCAAAGAGTAAACCACCTAAAGTCATCATATGTTTTGAGTATTCGAACATAGCATCCCTGAGCCAATCAATGACGTTAGAAATCAATAACACTCTCTTGAAGGAAAACAAAGTAATAGACTTTTAAAGCGACTGGTGATATTCACATGCTATGTCTGCCTGACGCATCCTAGGCTGCACAATCTGGCTTAACCCAAAAATTAAGACCAAACTCTCAAAAATTAAATGATTTGGCTTTAACCAAGTAAAATCTCAATCTCTTTGAAAATCTTTCAAACCTGAGATATTTTTGCCATCCGAACCTAAATTAATAAAAATCGTATCAATCTACTAAACGCGATTGAGTATCGGACACTTAAAATTTAAGAAGCATATCCTTCTTTAGCCACAATGAAATTTATCTGGCTATTGCAGCTCTTAGGGCTTCGGTTTGTGACCTCTAATGAAAAGGACAGAAAATGAAGTTAGGTCTGTTTCCGTCACCTGCATGTCACTGGGAGTTCCTCAGGAGTTGGAGGATCTGGAGCTATGTAACAAGCGAAAGAATCTCTCCAGTTAACAGAAGGGGAAGAACTGTATAGATCGAAATTACTGTTGTAGATAAATTTTTTGTTGGCGTCATCACGCGAGAAATATCGTTTCTTGACCTCAGGAGCTTCCTCGTGAAACCTACGAACTCCATCTTTAATCTCCTCAAGAACGGTTAAAGGAACACCATGATTGATCACCTGGAAGAATCCCCAATTCTCCGCCGCGTATTTGACTTTCTCTACGACGCCTTCACGCGAGGCTGTGTCCACGTGGACGCCTGCAAAGTCGATGGTAGGGATCTCTAGGTCTGTAACAGAGACAGAGGGTTTCTGGTAGGTCAAGGAGTCTTGGGGGATGTGGAAGATACGTGGGACTTCGGTGATTTTAGCGTCGACAAGCCCTTTTACTCCTTCTTTTGTCTCGTCAAAAGCTTTGCGCTCGAGATAACGATAGATTCCGATCGAGTTTTTGGTCACCATTTTATTCTCTTCCTTTTGTTCTTTAATTAGATGTTTGCTTATAAGTTAGAAGAAGAAGCAAAATGAGTGATAAAAAAGGAAAGGTTGAGAACGAACGTTTTGAGTTGGGTTTGTGGGACCGAATATGTCTGTTGTTTTGTTGGATTACATGAATGTTGTCTCGCTCTCTTTCACACAACACACACAAACTAAGTGACTTGTCGGAGTTGAATTTTTTTTCTCCACTTTTATATTATGTTAAGGACAAATTACTTAATTATGCATGTACCCCTAGATTCAACTTTAATTACCGATACTCTAAATACGCTGCGGAGAATCAGGGCTTTTTCCAGGTGGTCTTCATATTCTCATCAAGACTCTTGGGTTGACGTCGCTCCTCTTCATCAACATTGGAGATTTATTGCAGGTAAGTATAGAAAGATCCAATTACAGTGTAAATATATATATACGTACACACACGCTATTCACTTTTGGTACATTGGTTTAACTATTGCAAGAGCCAAGAACAGAGTAATTGATGCTAAGAAACCCACAAATTTCTTTCTTCTGTGTTTTTGTTTTCATATCCTGAATTTCAAGAGATGCGATGTTCCATCGAGACCTTTCTCAAAGTATCCTTCTGTGTAATCCTTGACGGTTATGTCTCTGTATTTTGGAGGGTTTTCTTCAGACACAAGCTCTTTCATCGGTCCATAAACTGTGGAACTGGGACGATTAGCTGTGCTGAAAAAAGTTGCTACTGATATCCTTGGTCCTTGTCTATTCGCAAGCACCCTATGCTCCACACTTACAAACTTATCGTTCGTTATCAGCTGCATGCAAAATTCAAACCCAACACCTATATAAACAAAAGTCATTTGGTATTTGTCTTTTTTTTTTTTCAGATTCTTACTTTACCTGCAATAAATCTCCAAAGTTGATGACGAGAGCTCCAGAAAGAGGAGGGACATCAACCCAAGAGTCTTGATGAAAAATTTGAAGACCACCAATGTTGTCTTGAAGAAGAATTGTGAGGAACGAGTTGTCTGAGTGTTTACTTATCCCCAAAGTTAGGTCAGGCTGTGGACAAGGTGGGTAATAATGGCAGATCATAAGCAAAGTCTTCAAGCAATCCTTGCTCTTAAGGATCTCAGATTTCAAACCTAATGCTTCCGAGAGAAGCTCAAAGAGTAAACCACCTAAACTCATCATATGTTTTGAGTATTCGAACATAACATCCCTGAACCAATCAATGATGTTAGAAATCAATCACTCTATTTTTTTTTAAAAAAGTTAAGACTTCTAAATCGACTGATGATAATCACATGCCTTGACGATCGATTTCTGCTTGACGCATCCAAGGGTACACAATCTGGCTTAACCCAAAATTAAAACCCAAAGTAAAATATAAAACGATTTGGTTTTAACAAATTAATCAAAACCTTTCAAATTTGAGACATTTTTGCTACCCGAACCTAATAAAAAATCGTATCAAACCGAAATAAATGGGATTGAGTATCGGACACTTTACAAGCGTATCCGTCTTAGCCAGTATGAAATTTATATGGCTATTAATGCAGCTCTAATTCATTACTAGGGCTTCGGTTGTGACCTACAATATATTTAGGAAAAAGAAAGAAGAAGTTTAAGTCTGTTTCCGTAACCTGCAAGTCACTGGGAGTTCTCCAGGAGTTGGAGGATCTGGAGCTATGTAACAAGAGAAAGTATCTCTCCAGTTAACAGATGGTGCAGAACTGTATAGATCGAAGTTACTATTGTAGAGAAATTTTTTATTGACGGAATCACGCGAGAAATATCGTTTCTTGACCTCAGGATCTTCCTCGTGAAACCTACGAACTCCATCTTTCATCTCTTTAAGAACGTTTAAAGGAACACCATGATTGATCACTTGGAAGAACCCCCAATTCTCCGCAGCGTACTTGACTTTATCTACGACGCGTTGACGTGTAGCTTTGTCTACTTGGACGCTTGCAAAGTCGATGGTAGGGATCTCTAGGTCTGAGACAGAAACAGAGTGTTTCTTGTCGGTTGAGGTATCTTGAGGGATACGGAAGATACGAGGGACTTCGGTGATATTAGCGTCCACGAGTCCTTTTACTCCTTCTTTTGTCTCGTCGAAAGCTTTTCGCTCGACATAAGGATCGAATTCGATCGAGGTTTTGGTCATCATTTTTTTTGTTTTCCTTGACTTTTTGTTTACAAGATGTTTGCTTGTTTGCTTGTTTGCTTAGAAGAAGATATAGGGAAATGAGGATAAAAAAAGGAAAGACTGAGAACCAACGGTTGGAGTTTGATCATTAGAGTGTGGGACCGAATATGTCCATTTTTTGTTGGGAAATTTCCGATGATTACATGAATGTTGTCTCGCTCTCTTTTTCACACACACACACACACAAACCTTAAGTGACCTGTCGTAGTTGAATTTTTGTTCTCTCCACTTTTTATATCATGTTCAAGGACAAAAATACTTAATTATGCATATACCCCTAGATTCAACTTTAGTTACCTAAAACTCTAGTGCTGAAATTGAGGAGAGAATTTTTGTGTGTTATAGTAGTAGTAGTATTTATACTAGCTTCTACCCCAAAAATGGATTTATCATAGATGTAAAAAAGAGTATTAATGTTAACTCATCGTCCAATAAATGTTTTCAGACCTGGTCAACGGTTTCCGAACCACAATCTAACGGTACAGTCGAGGTATGAATTAAAAAGATTTGGCAGTTGAATTTGAATTCAAAATTGGCAACTTAACCATAAATTCTCGTTTCTCATGACTTTTGTCTTCTTTTCTTTTTCTGTGCACTTCTTTCTCAACTAGGCCTACTCTCAGCATCCGAGGAAAAAAAAAGCTTAAAGAGCAAGCATTCTTTTACTTTCTCAGATTTTCTCGGAAACCAAAACAGCCAAAATCTCGGGAAAAGTTTCGAGAATTTGGGTCCAAGACAAAAAGCTAAAAAAATAATGAACATCAGATGTAATATGAAACAAAACGAAGAATCAAATCGAATTTAAAAATAAAAATGGATATCGTTTTCAATCTTCTGAATTCTTCTTATATTTACATTGTTGAATGATGAACAAACAAACCAAAAAATATATATAAATATTAAATATATATATTTCTCATATCAATGCAGAACAGAAGATGAACCTCTGTTACTTCTGTTTCGCCCGAAGTATCTTCTCAGAACTGAATTCGACCGATCCAAAACCCTAGATTCTACTTCAATATTCAAATCCAAAGGATTCGATGAAGAAGCTGATGTAACAGCAGCAGATGAACTAGACCCACGGTTCGGTCTCACTCTCCTCATCAACGACACCATTCCACGAACCATCCTTCTCAATCTCCCTCCCGAGCCAGAGCCAGCACCATTACTACTATCCGACTCAAGTGTCCCATGAGCTCTAACCCAAGAGATCCGTCTAGGACCCTCACTATTCCCACCACCACCACCAATCCCACCACCGTCCATTTCAGTCAACACAACAGGCAACACTCTCTCTCCATCTCTCATCGCTGCGTTAAACCTCCCTACAGCGAATCCTCCTCCCGGAAGTCTCCATATCGTCATCCCAACAGCATTACCATCCTCCTCGTTGTTCCCGCTGCTCCTTCTGCTAGGCTCCGACGGTATCTCGAACCGGCAAACCGGACACGAGTTCCGGATCGAGAGCCACGGGACGATACAGTCGTCGTGGAAAATGTGTTTACACGGCATCTCACGCGCCTCCGTCTCCGGCTCGAAAACCTCAGTGCAAACCGCGCAATTCGCCTCCGCGCCTACGTGGCAATCGGAGATTTCGACTCTCGGCAAAGACTCAATCGCCGATTTCGACGCCGGCGGGTTTCCAGATCTACCGATTCCGTTTCCCGATGCTTCGATCTGACTTAACTGCTCCAGCAACCGCTCGAATCCCGATCCCATCAAGATCTCCGAGACGGAATCCGGAAGCGGTCTAAGACCCGATCCGGATCCGTCGTCGTAGTAAAACTCGAAAGCGCGTCGGTCTCTAGCTCCCTCTCCTTCTTCTCCTTCGTCTCTTTCCCCGGCGCCTCCTTGGAGGACGATGACTGGATTAAACGAAGGACGACGACCGGATCTCCGCCGTCTAATCACGGATCTACGGTTGTTGTTGATCGATCTAACTTCAGTGGAAGCTGGAGTCGCTAACTCGACGGCGGCGGCGGCAGCGGCGGAGGATGAATCGTTAATCTCTTCGATGAATCCTCCGTCGCAGTGTGGACAAGCGACGCCGACGGTTGTTCCTTGTTCAGCCCAGACGCTGACGAATCGCGTGCAGCTGTAACACCAATACGACGCCGTTATCGGCGTTGTTGGTGATGCTGGAGTTGTCGGCGACGTTGACGGCATCTTCCGAAACCTTCTGACTCGGTGAGAGGATCTGAGAGGAAGAAAGAGGAATCGCTGACCACAGTTAAAATGAGAGAGAGAGAGAGAGAGAGAGAAAGAGGTTGAGATGAGAAAAATGAAAACGTGGCTTTTAAGGCGGTCGTAGGAGCGGAATTAACGGCGTCGGATTTGACGGTAAATAGACACGTGGTAAGTGTTTGACTGGGTAGAAGATAGCGGAGGTATTAACGGACGTTTATGAATAGTGAGAAATGAGAAAGCGTTCAAGGCGTCTGTAAGGTGTTTTGACTCCAACGCGGAAAGTGGAAACGTCGAGTTTGTGAAGAAAATTCAAAAGAAGCGCCGTGTCTGCTGTTTGTGGGACCTATGGTGGAACCCATTTGATCTCCGTTTTTTCTGGGAAAAAAAGCCACTAGACGACATCGTTTCGGCCTGTGAATCATGCCACAAGCAAAAGAGTGCTGACTGCTTAATAATTTAATCATTTTTATTAATTGGATGTTGTATTTTACATTTGTTGCTGTTGGTTAAGTTTAATAATTTTGTTTGACCCAAAAAGAAGGAGTTAAAAAGTTTAATAATTTGTGACATATGTTATTATGTTTGGCAATGAGGTGGAGGAGGGTGGATTCTTTATAAAACTTGATTTCTTACACGTTGATGATGGCTCAATAAATAAATTATAGGTGCCAAGTTGTATCTATATGTATTAACTTTCGTAAGAGTCTATCATTATTAAAATGAAATGAAAGAAAGACTAGAAGTTGCTCAACTAACTTTTGTCTGTGTTTTCTCTCATTTGTTTGCAACTAATGAAAATAGACAATTCGCAATTATAGCAACTGATTACCGCAGCTTCTAGTCACAACAAACACAAAAATTCAAAACCGAGGATATCAACTTGCTGTGGAAACTAACTGTTTGCTACGCGCAACAATCGAGTGAAACACGTTAATTGGTGATAACATATTCAATTTTCATGGAATACTGAATCAAATCGAGAATTCACTGTGATAGAAATAAACGGAAGGCCATCAACAACTTCAATTGGTTTGTCCCTTCCCTTAAGATTATGCCTCTAAAGAATAGAAAAACAAAAATCAATCTGAAGAATGCAGAAACAATGATCTATAATCCCTCTGAAACCAACAATGGCAGCTCCGAGTCTACACCGGGACTGAAAAAATGCCAGCTTGAATCATGGAAAGCTGGAAAATAATCATCTGATACCGTCTCAACAGCAAACTCGCTAGTGATTCTTCGTGCAGCTATGATCCGTTTGCTGGCACGGATGACTTCCGGGTCTAACGTCACTTGCTCCTCGTACATCTGAAAGCTGTTCCCAAACAATGCGATTCTAGACAATCGATCCATTCTCCAGTTTGCTTGCAGTAGGTTGCTGTACAGATTAGCCTCACAGTGTGGCATGAAGAAAAGAGTAGGCTTCAAAGCTTCCCTGCGACCTTGCTCGTTCACAGATAGAACAGTGCATCCCAGAGATTCTAGTACAGTAGATTCAGTTGCCGAGAGTACTGGATCGAATACTTCTAGGTTGCCAACCCAATCAAACTCTCTCTTCATCAAGATTGCAATGCTCAGCTGAAACCTTGGAGATTCATAAGACTCGATGCTTCCTATACCATACATCACCATCTGAAGCTTTGTTTCACTGCCTAAAACGAGTCGAAACTGGTCTGAAACCTCTGGAGACTTGAGCTGTTCTAAGAATGCAGTGTAGAATCTCGAGCTCTCGACTTTCATGATGGAGACTTCCATCTTCTTCTTTAATCTTGCTTGCCTCTGCGGATCAATTTCAAGATCATCCAACTTCCATGGTTTCTCTTCTTCTTCCTGAACCATAGGTTTCGGTTTTCTTCTCCCCTGTCTTCTTTTACTAGGTAAGACCACTGTCCACTCACCATCACTACTTGACTTTTTAACTGTTACTTCCATTGAAGCTTCCTAAAGAAACTGGCTTTTCTAATCAAATCACTCCTTTACGCTTCAAAAGCCTCCTTAATTAGGGTTTATACTCTATGTAACGATTCCATATCTGAGTTCCGTTACCTAAACATCACAATAAAAATTTAGATTCCAAACTGTTATATCCCCAAGAATCTAAGCGCAGTTCCTACAATAGAGCGGGATCAACTACATACATCAATCTCTTCGCCTAAATTTCGATCTATCTACTTTGATATCCGATAAAACCTTCGAAAGAGGAAAATAAATGAATCTTACGATTAGAAACGAAACCACAGGAGGAAGACCGAGGAGGCTTTCTTGCGATACAAACGCTTGGGATGTGAAGCAGCCGAGTGGACTCAGTGAGACATTGGGTTTGAGTTATGTCCTACCGAGTCCTGCTGCAGCGATATGAAACCGGGCGATTCGTACGCGGAGATATGGAAAATAAACATTGGGCTGGAGGGAAACTCAATGGGCTTATGTACGGCCCATTAAGTAAAAGAGTTGACGACATTTGGCGAAATGCACGAGGCGGAGAAAGAGACAACCTAAAATCTTGTTTCGTGTCATTGTATTTTGTGTCAGTATTTATCACATGTATAAATTTTTGTCTTTATCCGGTTTCGGATATTATTCGGTTGATTCTTTAGCAAAATAAATGATCCAGACAGTATAGTTTTTAGCATTTATTAGAAAAGTAGTGGTATTTAATCGCTGACGCTTGTTGCTCGAGGAGTCAATTTCCTAATAATTCGTTCTCATGACGTCCAGTTTGCTACCGTTGAAGTGATTTTAGATGTTACTATACATATCTAAAACTATCAATCTAACGGCTCATGGATTGCCTTAACGTGTGGATGCTATGCAATATCTCCTCACACTAGTATCCTTCATCCAGCTGTCCATCATCATTCTGTTTACTTATTTGGGCCCAAACCCACCGGTTTTGCAGTCTTACTTGGGTCCACATAGCAACCTTAAAGGGTAATCTCGGTAAATCAGTTATTATCAGTAATGACTATAACACCCTCGAGCATCGCTTACTTGTCCACACCCGAGTCAATTTCGATTTTAATCGCCTACGTTTAAGAGCATTCTTACAGAACATGCACTTATGACATGTCCGGAGATAAGTGGTTAAAAGTCACATGTGTCAGCCAGATTTAAGCGAGTAGACGGCGGTGATGAGCGTAAAAGATATTTAGAAGATCTAAATATCTATCTAACTTGTCCACGCTGGCAACAGATATCGCACTTTTTCACTTTTTTTTTTTCTTTTTTGGAAAATTAAAATAAAAAAAGAAAAATCGATTTTTCTCACCTTACCAAAAAAGGAGAAGACTATACGAATTTTCCGGTTTCCTCCTTTCATTTCTGATCTGAGTTGCCTTGAGCTTCACAGAATTAAATCCGTAAGAACTTTCAAAAAAAAAGGAAGAAAGTGGAAAAAGAAATGGGGAAGGAAGTTAGGATGTGGGAGCAGGGTGACGGAGAAGACGCCGTCGGCGATGAAGATGGTGTTTCGGAATGGGAGATTGGATTACCAAGCGGAGATGAGTTGACGCCGTTGTCTCAGTCTCTGGTCCCGTCGGTTCTCGCGCTAGCTTTCAGCATCGTCCCGGAACGGAGCCGTACGATGCAAGACGTCACTCGCGCGTCGCGGAACACGCTCTCTGCGCTGCGTGTTAGCAGCAATGGATCTTCTGTAGGAGCAAACGCCTCGTCTTCGAACACGGCGGTTGCGGCTGAGGAGGAGGTGGAGGTGGAGGGTCGAGTCGGATCGAGTAGTCCGGGAACGGATCCGAAGAAACAGAAGAAATCAGACGGAGGCGAAGCGGTGGAGTGTTCCATGGCGGAGGAAGGAGGTTCCGAGGATGAAGAAGATCCGTCAGGGAAGACGCTGAAGCGTCCGCGTCTTGTGTGGACACCTCAGCTTCACAAGAGATTCGTTGACGTGGTGGCTCATCTTGGGGTTAAGAACGCAGTGCCGAAGACGATTATGCAGCTTATGAACGTCGAAGGGCTCACTCGCGAGAACGTTGCTTCTCACCTGCAGAAGTACAGGCTCTACCTCAAACGGGTTCAAGGATTGACGACGGAGGGTTCGTCGTCTTCGGATCAGCTCTTCTCGTCAACGCCGGTGCCTCCACAGAGATTCCAAGACGGCGGAAGCGGTAACGCCCGGGCCGCCGGGAAATTAGGAATGCCGAGTCCGGCGGTGATGCCGATGCCAGTTTACGGGCATCAAGTGGGTGTGCAAGGATATCACCAAGATAATCCTTATCGTCACTATCATCACCATGACAGTGGTGTCTTTGAGCCAAACCCATATATGATGCAACAGAACAGGTTCGGAAATATGGCGAACTCTCCTGTTGGTGGTCGTGGCGTGAACGACAAGTAAACGGATCGAAAAGGTCTATAATTTGTTTGTATTTTGCTTCTCAAGTTGGGATGTTTAGGTCTCGCTTCTGTAAGTACAGTTAATTTCTTACATAATTTGAGTAATTGAGCATAGACTATAGAGACTATAATACGTTCGCTAGTAATTGGATACTTCATAATATTTGTATACCATTCAGATTTGATGTTTCATTCACTCTTTGGGGTTAAATTGTTTCTGAGTACTATGTAATCTGGTTACTCTTCAGAAGCTGACACTGATCAGTGTACACTTCTGGTCAACACATAGAGAGATCGTAATGTATCTAGCAATCACTAGCCATCTTGAGCTTCATATTCTTTCCTGTTACTAGTTAGTAGTTACTAAGGAGAGTCGTATAGCGACTTTGGATTTAGGCAAGATGTTTCCCGATGAGCTATTGCCTGATCCGTACATGCAACTACGGCAACTAATTTTGTAAAATCCTGAAAGTTTGCTATCTGTTTTCTCTGACTAAGAAATATCCCTTTCTTCAGGTAGATTGATCAGGTATTTGTTAACTCGGCTATCCCAAGTTCTTAATTTATTAGATTCTTGTTACAGGTTCTTGGCTTCTGGTTTCTTTTCCCCTTCACCACGTCCTCGTGAATTATAAAATTCGCAAGGTTGCATTTGGTTAAAAAATTGGTTCAAGAAAAATCGTGTGGAAAGCTTTGGTATAATCGGAGAATGAAGCCTTCTTGAATGAACGAGTTTCATACTGTCTACATTCTCTTAAAGGTAAAACTTCTTTGCTTATCACTTGTCGACTTCTCGCATTCAAGACAGTGTCTCATATTTGTTCAACTTATTTATTGTTTCTATCTTTGGTTAGTGAAAACGGTATCACATGGACTCTCATGTCTCTTACTTTTGATTAATATTTCTTTTGTTTTATCATTTAATCATCTGGTATTTGTCTGAATCAAGATAACCATCCAATCTTGTAAAGGTGGCCGTTTTATTAGATTTGAATAGTCTTTCTATTGGGAATTTGGGACTTTAATTTACTCTTGCTTGAGCAATAATATCCTTTGATTGTGTATTTGTGTTGGATGGTGACACATCGATAAACTCGCAACCATAGGAAGAAAGTGACATCACAACAATAATAAGCCAATGCATTATGTTTTTCCTTTTCTTTGCCCTGAAAGAGTCAGTAGCCCTTTTTCTTGTTATTACAAAGTTAGCAGTTTTAGCCATTAAGGTCTCATTTCCAAATTTAGCTAATAACTGTAGTATCTTTTCATCGGGAATGCGAATCAGATTCCATAGAATACCTACAAGAGCAGTGTGGAAGCTCAACTATATAAGATCACTTTTCACTGATCTTTTTGTTCCATACATTGGATTACTTTTATGAGGGTCACTGGAGTCCCTTTTAAAAAGTAGCAAAAATCTTGGATCGTATCAACATAAGATTCCTCCTATCAAGTAACCAGGCTGATATAAGCTCACTCATCCACTGCCTTCGTCTGAAGAATTTGTTCTAGGCTTTTAGTTTTAGCTACGTGAACTTCATGTTCGTGAGTGGTGAAATTACTAGGAATTAGACTTGACACAAGCAACAGCTGACTCTAATAGACCTTGAAATTTCCCCTAGCAAGATCTTTAAAAACCAAACTGGCCCGATTGGACACAGTTGTGCTGTTTGGCGAGGTGACAAAGTGAAAGAATTGACGTTACTTAAAGGGATCACGTGATGGAACTTGTTGGTTTTAACAACTGTAGTGGAGAATCTCAAGTCTTTCATCTCTTCTTCTGTTTGAGAGTAACCCCGAAAAAAATGCTTGTCTCCAAATGAGGAAACACTTTTATTTAGTGAAAACTGCCAAAATCTAATACATGTCCCTTTTTTGTCCTCTGTCCCATTTTGATACATAATGTTAATGAGTAGTCTCTTCTGATACACTTCTGACTTTGTTGCTATATAGAACTCTTCATCTTTAAGGAATTTTGACAAAGTCGTCTATTGAGGTGCATGAGGAACCTCCACTTCTGACAGAGGATTCGAGCTTCTCTAATCTCTTTCAAATCGATGGCTCTCTTTCTCATATTTTCTCCTTCTTCATTCACAATCAACCTCTTCACAGCTCTCTCCACAGTTTTTTCTCCAGCTCTCCCTCCAACTGAACCCCAATTCTCCAAACACTCTCTAAATACCTCGCATTGACTTTCTGAACTCCCGTAAAAGGCCTACAGATAACTGGAACGCCTTCCCCGATGCTCTCTAGTGTCGAGTTCCATCCACAGTGACTCCAAAACCCTTCTACTGCAGGATGTCTGAGAACTTCCATCTGCGGGGCCCATTTCACAATGTAACCTCTCTCTGAGACCAGCTTGCTGAATTCCTCTGGTAAGGACTCTGTCCATTCCGAGGCCGGAATAGAAGTATAGAACCGCGTCGGATCACCCAAACCATTCCACATCTTAGGTTTTTCAATGGTTCTAATTTTCTAACATGGGATCTGTTCCCTTTGTTCTACTTGTTTGGGCTTGTTTCTTTTTTTGAATGGATTTGCTTTTTCTCTTCATTATTACCATAACGGTATGTAACTCTGTATCTGTTATTAAATTAACTTTTGGGTTAAATTTCGGTAAACCTTCAAAAAAATTGCTTTTCCATCTATTTTCTCTGTTTTTATATTTTTTTTCTGTAATTTCTTAAATATATCGATTTACTCTAATAACTTGTCCTGAAACTCCAATTCCAGATATATGAATTTAATAGCTTCTCGTCATTCTCCCATATCGAGCTACGTACCTACTGACCCACCCATGACACATGCCAAAGGTTCCAAAATCAACTTTGAAATCAGACCACTGTCATCATTGCCATTTGCCAGCACTAACTCGAAAAAGAAAATCCCTTGCTCTAAGAAAAAGGAAATCATTGCATACAATCTCATATCCTATTGAATTGGATGGTTCTGACACTAAATTGATACAAACATTCTTTCTTATAATAATTTGTTGTTTCTAATGTGACAAAAGAGAGAAAGATATTAAGATAAATTTTCTTTCAGCCCTAATTTTTTTTAGAAATTAAAGTTGGTTCTTAAAAGTTTTTTTCTTCATTAATCAAAAACGTGAATAAAAATATACTTATTTCTTTTTTTTAACAAGAAAATATCTTAAGATTAGTTTTCTAGCGATTATTACATCTACGTACCAATCTTTTTTTTTGTCTCAACCTATCGTACTATCTTTCCAGTGAAACTTTCTCTTTCCAAAGAAATATCCTTTTATTGTGTTTGAGGGGTCACACACCAAAGAGATATCATTTTCATTGTGTTTGAGGGTCACACACCAATAAACTCCCAACCGTAGGAAGAAAGTGACATTCCAACAATAAGCCAAAGGCATTATGTTTTTTCTTTTTAACTTTTTATTTAACTTTATTTTTGTTACTAAAGAGTTAGTAGTTAATTTACTTGTTTGAATGTCTCATTTTCATTTTTATTAATAGTCTGCTAATATCTGTTCATCAGGGAAAATATACATCAGATGAGCAGTGTGGGAATCTCCACTATTAGATCACTTTTCACTGATATTTTTGTTCCATACAATAGATTCTTTTCACATCATCTTCATATTACTTTTGTGTGGGTAACTGGTCTCCTTTTCATCCTCTACGTACTCTCCCCTTCTTCCATCACTAGCTATCCCAGAGCAGCTTTAGAAGAGAACATGATCTCATGGTAGATGAGGACACATGCAGCAGCTGACTCTAACAGACCTTGAAAATTCCTCTGACAAGATCTTTAATCGGAAACCAAACTGGCCCGGTTGGACTCAGTTAAGCTATTTGGCGTGGTGATAAAATAATTGAAGTTACGTAAAGGGTTCACTTGTTGTAGGGTTCACTTGTTGTCTCAGCAACTGTAGTGGAGAATCTGAAGCCTTACATCTTTGATCCTCTTTGAGAGTAAACCGGACAGAAAAGATTGTCTCCAAATGAGGATACTCTTTTATTTAGTGAAAACTGCCAAAACATTACACTTCAAATAGAATACATGTCCCTATTTTCTCTCTATGCCATTTTAATACATAATGCTAATGACTAATCTTCTTCTGATACGCTTCTGACTTTGTTGCTATATGGGGCTCTTCATCTATAAAGAATTGACAAAGTCGTCTAGTGAGGTGCATGAGGAACCTCCACTTCTGACGGAGGATTCGAGCTTCTCTTTCAATTCGATGGCTCTCTTCCTCATATTTGCTCCTTCTTCATCCACAATCAACCTCTTCACAGCTCTCTCCACAGTTTCTTTCTCAAGCTCTCCCTCCAGTTGAACCCCAATTCTCCAAACATTCGCTAAGTACCTCGCATTGACTTTCTGATCTCCAGTGAAAGGCCTACAGATCATTGGAACACCTTCCCCGATGCTCTCTAGTGTCGAGTTCCATCCACAGTGACTCCAAAACCCTCCAACTGCAGGATGTCTGAGAACTTCCATCTGCGGGGCCCATTTCACAATGTAACCTCTCTCTGAGACCAGCTTGCTGAATTCTTCTGGTAAGGACTCTGTCCATTCCGAGGCAGGAATAGAACCCGGTCGGATTACCCACAAGAAAGGTTGGTTGCTATTACTCAGCCCCCTAGCCATCTTCAACGTGTCTTTGGTTTCTATAAGAGCTAAGCTTCCTAAGCTTATGTATAAAACTGATCTTGGTTTCTGCATGTTCAACCACTCGATGCAGCTTCTATCTTCTTCTAGTAAGCTAGAAGGTGCAGAAGCTGCGATGTGGAGCGGGCCTATAGGATACACCGGAACTTGTAGTTCTCGTTGCAACCGTGTTAAAGACGAGCTCTCCAGACAGCTCGCTGTGTTGATGATAACAGCGGAAGCTGTTCCAGTCTTAACAGTCTCACCATAAATCCTGAGCATACTCTCTATTGGCCCAAATGCTGAAGTAGGTAAGTCCTTGTACCTTAAAGGATTCAACCCTGGAAACAGCTTGTCTTGCATTTCAAGATCTGCATAGTAGACAAACCGAACGGGTTTAACGTAAGTGGATTTTGAAATCGAGGTAAGAATCTTGTGTACCTTTCATGTCGGTCAAGAACTTGTCTGCGTTGACTTTGGCTAAAACAGATCGGCAGAGAAAAGCAGTAGCACATGTAGTACTGAAGACGACACTAGGAAGTTGAAACTCCTTAGCAGCAGCTTTTGAGAAATACATGTACTCATCGTAGACGACACAAGCAATCTTATCATCTCTACCTTGTTCCTTCACTAGTTGACCTAGACATTGCTTGAAGCTTCCCTCGCAGATTTGATTAAGCTTCATCATAAACTGGAGTGGTCCGAGATTTCTGAGATCAGACTCGGTTAAACTACCTGGGATTGACAGAAAGTGAAAATCAGAGAAGTCTTTGGAAGAGGTAACTCGATTATACTGTGTCTGAACAACAGTGATGGAGAAGCCTTTAGAGTGAAGAGCTTTCCCGAGTTGCATAATAGGAGTGACATGTCCTTGTGCTGGTACTGGAACCAACACTATCCTTCTCTTTACTAGCTTTTCATCCATTCTTTCTTCGGTGTAGGAATGTTGAATAAGCACACGGAGACAGATATATATATGGGGATACTTTACCTAGATGGATCTGGTCTGAATCTGATATATAGTTAAGAGTCGTGAGATAGACGTTCACTGTTCCTTTGGTCCGAAGATTATATTTTTAATTCCGAATTGGACAATTCAGATCTGATGCATCGAGGTTAGGGAAAGCTTTAAAAACTTTTCTTAATTATGTGCAAGGACCAGCACACAACAAGCACAAGCACGTGGCCCGTGTGGCTGGAGTTTAAGTTGAATAAAATAAGACAAAAAGAAAAAGAAGATACCGATAAAGATTCTGAATTTCTGATATTATGAAACGGCGAAAATATTAAAGGTTTACGTTGTCTTTTTTCTAATAAAGTGATTGAAGTCTATCTTAGCCTTTCCATTTTTTCTTTTTCCTTGCTGGTTGGATAGTACTAACATAAAAAAATGTTTATGAGGAAATGATTATCCGGCAATGACAAAGCTTTCGGCGTCATCCGAAGACTTCGTGACAAAGGAAAAAGTAAGATTAACCACATGTTGACACCTCGCTCAATCTTATTGCACTTTCTATAGTATAACATTTACTAATCTAATGGTTTGAATAGAAAAGTTCACGTCCTAACATTTTATAAAAGGATAAAAATCCATGTTTGTAACGTATCATCTTCAGGTTCACGTTCAACGTCGACCTCTCTAAATTTAAAATAATACAAAAATCTATCTTTGTAACGTTCACGTTTACGTTCAACATCTTCAAATAAGATAAGAATCCATCTTTGTAACGCTCACGTGCACATTTACGTTCAACATCTTAAAATAGGATAAAAATCCATCTTTGTAACGTTCAACATCGATCTAACTTAATTTTTAACATGGAACTTTAGCTCTTTGTATATCTACTTGACAAAATAAAATTTTACCTAATTTCTAGGATGAAAGAGCCATTTGATAAACATCATATGTTGTAATTGTTAGTGATTTTTAAAAATATATGTATACAAAATGTATCAAAATCTAAAGTTATATTTGATGATCAAGACCAGGAACCTAGGATCAAACAGTATTTACCCAGCTGCTGCCTGGAAACCTTCTCAACTTCTTCTTCTTTATCATCTTCTTCATTCTTGCAACACTTTCCCAACTACCAGCATTGGCATACAAATTGGACAGAAGCAATCTATTCCCTGAGTTCTCTGGTTCGAGCCCTGCTAAGCGCTCTGCTGCAATCCTTGCAAGCTCCAAGTTCCCATGATTTCTACACGCACCTAACAAAGCACCCCACACAAACAAATCCGGCTCCATTGGCATAGCCTTTATCATCTCATATGCCTCAAAAAGCTTCCCTGCTCGGCCCAAAAGATCAACCATACAAGCATAATGCTCCAACCTCGGCTCGATTCTGTACTTGTTTTGCATCAATAGGAAAACCTTTTGTCCAAGATCAGTTAACCCGCCGTGGCTGCAAGCTGTGAGGATGGCAGTGAATGTTAAGTGGTCGAGTTTCTCTCCCGTGGCTTCCATCTGATCGAATAGCTCAACAGCTTTGTCTGAGAGCCCGTGGTTTGCGTAGCAGAAGATCATCGAGTTGAAAGTAACCGTTGTCTTCTTGGGAGTTTTGCGAAACAAGATCATAGCTTCTGATATGAATCCGCATTTCCCGTACATATCGAGCAAAGCACTTCTAACGAAACCGTGATCTTCTAGTCCAGTGACTACCGAGTAGCCGTGAATCTCCTTCCCATGCTTCACATTCATGAGTGTGGTGCAAGCAGGCAAAAGGGTAGTGATCGTAGCTGAATTTGGATACAACCCATGAGTTAACATCTGCTTAAAAGCCTCAAAAGCTTTCTCATTCTGAAAGTTATGTACAAGGCCCGATATGATAGAAGTCCAGGACACAACATCAGGCTTGTGACCATCCAAACACATCATCTCAACAATCTCAGATACTTTTTCTTCATCTCCAATATGCGAGAATCCTGCAATCAGAGCATTCCAAGTGATAACATCAGGTTTCATTCCCACTAGCTTCATATCTTTCACCAAACTCATTGCTTCATCTGCTTGACTATTGTTAGCGTAACCAGAGATCATAGCATTGAACACGACCAAATCTTGTTCATCAAAATCACTGAACACCTTCCTCGCATTCTCTACCTCCCCAAACTTCGTATACATATCAATAAGCGAGCTAACTATAAAAGCATCAGACTCAAACGAACACTTGAGCACCATACAATGTACCATCTTCCCAAATTCTTGATCAAGAAGATTTCCACTTGCCTTAAGAAGGCTAGGAACAATAAAAGCATCAAGCTTTAAACCTTCTCCATTCATTTCTCTAAATACATCCAAAGACTCCTGGTAATACCCGTTCCGAGCACAACTCCCAATCATGACAACCCACCCACTAATATCTCTCTTGGGAATTTCATCGAACACCTTCTTAGCATCTGTAACTTTCCCACATTCGACGTAAAACGCCACAAGCTTAGCTGCAATCCTCGTCAAACGAGCAATCCCAGATGTCACCAGGTGAGCATGAAGCTTCCTTCCTTGGCAAAGAAGTCGATCTCGACCGTTGGATTCAATGAGTGCAGCATAAGAACCGGTTGACAATAACCGAAAAGAACACGGAACGATGGAGAATTTGTTCATTGGTTAAGGATTAAACTTAAAAAAATTCCTACTTAATGAAGAAGCAAGGACAGAGTTACTTATACCAGACAAATAATACAAACCGGATTACATTTCCCGGTTTATTAATAACAGAAACCGGATAAGCGGTTAAACAAAAAAACCGCACTTGATTGTCCAAAAAGGGACAAACTTGATCCAATGAACCAGAGAAAATTATGTTTGCAACATCTTCGATTTTGTCTCCAACACCACAAAGTTTCTTCCTTTCTCCTCATCTTCCTCCAATTTCGTCACTTTATCGGATAAATCTTCTGGGTTTTCCTTTAACAAATTGCTGCTATGGCGGCGAGTTCAGTCGCGGTTCGTTCTATAACAGACGGAGCTGTGAGCAAAGACGACGGAGGAATCGAATCATAGTACCGAGAGCTAGAGTCTCTCCTTACGAGGTTCTTGGTGTGTCTCCGTCAGCGACTCCTCAAGATATAAAGAGAGCTTACCGTAAACTTGCTCTCAAGTATCACCCAGATGTTAATAAAGAGGTACTTCATCTGTATATGGATGCTTCTAAGCAAAGTCATGGAATTGTGAGTTTGTATGGTGTTTATCATGTGTATGAATGTATCTCTGTACTCAATTGACTCCAATTTACTTTAATGTTTGTGTCTTTGTGGAAGAAAGTATGATTCTTGTCTCATGATTTTTTTGTTGGTGTGAAGGCAAATGCGCAGGAGAAGTTTCTGAGGATAAAACATGCGTACACTACTTTGATAAACTCTGAGTCACGGCGTAAGTATGGGACAGATAGTCGTGCGTCTGGTTATTCGTACTCTACGGGTCAAACAAGCCGAAAAAGTGATAGTCAAGTCGAGGAAGATTTCTATGGACTTGGTAATACCCTAAACTAAGTCCTGAGTACACCATAGAGTTGTAATGAAATGTGGTTGTTTTTTTGAAGGATCCTGCTTTGTAAAGTGGGAAGGTTTTTCGATGAAGCATAAATGCTAAACAGTGGGTTGACTTTATTTTGCAATTTAGCCAAGAGCATTTTTGTGTGGCCGTAGTGTAGAAGTATTCACGCAGGGTTTCCAGCACAATTTGATAGATAGAGTTTGTGATAAATGGGCGTTAGTGTTTGGATATGTAACGTGAGTTGGAGGAACCATTTGATGGCGATAATGGCTGTGGTTGGAAGTGTTGTGTGGTGTTCTCTCTTGTCATCTTTTTGGGGGGAGGACTTAGGTTGGTTGAGCTCAGTGTTATCTTATGCACAACACACTTTATTATGCAGGTGAATTCGTGAGGGATGTTCAAATAACAATCGGTAGACGCAACCTGTGAAATCTATTTTCTTTCTGTCGTTAGATATGTTTTTCTTTCTGCACGTCTAGAGATTTTTATGCACACTACATTTTATAACTGTAGTTAATTGTTCATTTTAGAAGCTCACTCTCTTGTGGTATTGACAGGGGATTTCTTCAAAGATCTTCAGGAAGAGTTCAAGAACTGGGAAGCTAGTGCGTCCTCACAAGGAAAACCCAAAAGTCTTTGGGAGGAACTATCGGTAAGCCCAATGATATAAAACCACTGATAGACCGGTACTGGATAGCTCCCTTTGATTCTCATGTTCCCTTATCATTTTTCCCCTCAGGAAATTGGGGAAGAATTCGTGGAGTTTCTTGAGAAAGAACTTAACATAAGCGATGAAGACAATGATGAATCAAGCCAAAAAGGAGAAAGATTTGATTTTAACGAAAGTTCCTCAACGGTGAAATCGCCAGGGAATAATAATAGCACGAAGAACAGTATAGAAGATAATATTGATGAGATCGAAGCAACGCTAGCTCAGTTAAAAAAAGATCTTGGCTTGCAATAATAAATCTCAAAAGTTGCAAAAGATAAATTACATTATATAGTTGGTTTCTTTTTTCTTCCAACCCATGAAAGATTTTGTCTCTTCAAGTGTTGATGAGAAAGTATGTTTCTGTTAATTAGAATCCTGTTTCATGAGAGCAAGTATCTATATGTACATGAGACCACAATTTATTCAATTCTATAGTAATTTTTCTAAAGAGTAAAACAATTTAACCGCTGTAATACAATATACCATGTCTGTAACATTAAAATTAATATATTTTATAATAATCTTTTCACCGAAATTTATAGCATATAATATCTATATTAATCATGTAATTAAAATCAGGGTTTGCGGCCCCTTAAACAAAATATCCTGTAAAATAACGATTATTTTCTAAGAAATAAAGAAATATATTCTGATATTTGGACTGTAAATAAAAGATATTTCTTTTATTATTTTTTAAAATAATATAATTGAAATAGTGAAAATTGATTTAAAAAACGAAAAAAATATTCGCAAGATAGATTTCTTTTTCCTAAGCCTATTAAAAATCTGATTTGATTAGGAGAAAATAAATAAAGACTTCTATAAATACATTATAAAAAAATATTAGCATAATATTTGTTTAACTATAGGAAAAAACAATTATATGATCTAATTTTTTATATTTTTATATATAAATTTATAATATAATGTTGTTAAATGAACTAAAAACAAACTATAAATTATTTATTAAAATATTTATAATATGTTAAATAAGTGAAAATATGTTAAATAAAAATATTATATATGTAAATAACTAATTCATTGATAATATATAGAATTAGTGATAGAATATATTATAATATATATAAATATAATGGTACTATTATAAATAGAAAGAAAAATTGATTATCTATTTTATTTTTTTAAAAATTATATTAAAAATTTTACATTATGCATGGATTAAAAACCTAATAATATATAAAATAATAAAATAAGATATATAGATTTGAACAAACAAAAATGAAAAGTTGACGTCAATAAGTTACTTACAAAATTATACTCAAAAAAAAAATAAGTTACTTATAAAAAAAATACAATTGGAATAGGGAAAATCCATACATGATTTAAAACGAAAAAAATACTCTATCTTCCTTTTCCAAAACGTATTAGCAATCTCACTTTGAGTAGGAGAAGAGAAACAAAAAGTTATAAATACGCATTAAAAACTCAACAGATTTCAACATTCTCTCATTCTCCACAATCACACAACAAAAACCCCTAACTATAAATTTCACTTCCATTGTGTAGAATCAACGCATATACAAGAATATGGAAAACACTGATCCCTTTTCAATGTTAACACTGCTTAATTCTTTACAAAAACTACGTTTTATCTCCGGAACAGAAATCATGAATCCGGTGGTTCATCCTCCTCCACGTGGCATCCCCATCTCCATTCCTCACCCAAGGGATGACGGTCGACCTATAATCAACTCATTCCCCGGCGGAGTCTTAACTACTCCAGAACAGGAGGGGTGGCGTTTGCAGTTGATGATGTTCGATCGAATGACTAAGAGCGAAGAAGAGGATGATACGGCTCCGTTTGGAGAATATATCTCAACGTTGGACAGAAGAGAGCTTCAAGAGATGGCGTCTTTGCTGACGTCAGATCCCGACTACTTTTTGGCGATCGCGAGAAACAAGAACGGCTCCAATCGCTTACAGAAACTCATCGGCAAATCAGATGACGTGGACAACTTATTCTACGCCGCGATATCGCGTCGCTTCCTCCACGTCATGACCGATAAACATGCATCCTACGTGGCGATGCGGGGAATGCGAGTTTTTAATGAACGGAAGAAAGTGTTAATGTACTATCGCATTCGCCTTCACGCGCTTGAACTGGCCCGTGATAAACACGGCTGCGTTGCCCTCAACGAGATCATAACCCACTTGGATCATCCTTTGTACAGAAACAAGCTCTTAGATATAGTCGCGGTCAACGCTCTCATGCTAAGTCGCGATGCTTATGGGAACTTTGTGGTCCAACACGTGCTCAGCCTTAATGACTTGCGTTGCACGTATTACATTGCGGTTAATCTCATTGGCCATTGCGTTGAGCTCTCGTTCAACAAGCATGGAAGCTACATCGTGGAAAAGCTTTTGGAGACGGAGCACTCGATGGTTATGGTGGTGGAAGAGCTTTTGGAGTGCGAAGGATACAAGTTTCTGAGGCTGGCGAGGGGTGAGTATGGGAATTTCGTGGTGGGAAAGGCACTGAAAGTCACGCGGGATGAGATTATGATTAGGCCTCATCTGTTTTGGCGTTTGGTGAATAAGCTCATGCGTTATATCTTTCTCTTGCGTGGGTCTCGTGGAAGCAACATTGCAGCATTCTTGGAGTCGATTTATCATTAGCTTTTTCTCGATTTTAAGGCTTCCTGCTTAGTTTAGTCTTGTAATGAGGTTTGTCACTAATGATGTAAAGTAAACAACCCAAATTCAATTCGATTTGTGGTTGCTTGCTTATTGAAATCTATGGTTTGATCAAAACAAGTTTTCAATCAATAATGTTCCTGTATTACTATCCAATTTCGATTTAGTAGATATCGGAACCAATCTACCAAAGTAGAAATAATGATTAGGACAAAACAGTAATGTGCACGTAAGAACCAAAACCTCGTTTGGTGGATTCAATCAATCAACCGAAGGCTTATTATATATATATATATCTAAGCGGTACATAAGACGGGTCAAAAAAATAGAATTTGCTCTATTCAACAGTTGTGAAAACACAGAGAAGAAGGTAAAGAGAGATCAGTAGTATCAAGTATTCTCTCTTTTATGTTACACAAGAACAGGATTAAAAGCTTATAGGACCAAATCATGAATAATATTGATGAGGATGACAATGTGACAAGTAATGCTAAGAATTTTGAATTGAATGCGGGACTAAATGCTTTTTAATAAACAGATGCTGAGAAATCACAATCAGATCATTTCCCAAATCGTAAAATTAACGTTAAACCTTGTTGGTTGATTAAGGAGTTAACATTTCCCAATGGAAGACTTGTTTAAACGTACATAGAGTCGTATGGAGGAAAAGAAGAAGAGAGGAATCAATCCATTTCAGACACATTTGGAAATTACTGGGTCAGCAAAATAGAATTTGCTCTGTTTCAAGAGTTGTGGAACACAGAGAAGAAGGCAAAAGAGAGATCATTAGGATATGGTATTCTCTCTTTTGTGTTATAAGAATCGGATTGAAAGCTGAAGCACTCACAGCAATTTCCATAAGGACGCTCGGCCTTCTCAGTGCATTTCACCTGAAATTTCAAAACAACCATGATAAAGTACAGAGGATGGTCGTAACCATCAAGGATTCTTGGCGTCTTCCTCTGCAAAGTTAATTCATTTACATAAACTAGAGTTTTCACAAGCAGGCATAATCAAGAACGGAGTAAGCGTCATGATTTAATCAAGAACAAAAAAAACAGAGATCTCCAACTTGAAGTGAATGACAAAGAGAGATGATAAGTGGGAAATGGGAATATATGTATATACATAAAAAAAATACCAATAAAAATCACAGTTCTGATTCATAATTTTTTTTAAAACAGTTACAGTTAAAATAAAAATCCATCTAGTAGACGAATTAATTAACCAGATTAAGGAAACCGGTGCATCTGCATGTATCTTCCTAACGACTGTTATAAAGCGGAGTGAAATATTTCGAAGTACTAACTATATAACCTAACCTTTATAAATAAATAAAAACTAATCATAATGATGAATTATGATAAATATAGGGAAAAAGAAAAAGTATACTCTAGCGACGTCGCCATGCATATATTTACTTTAATACTTTCCTATAAATAGGTTTCGTGTACTCCACGGATATCAACAGTTTCTCATTCTCTACATTCACACAACAAAAACCCTTTATAATTCCCAGAGGGCGAGAGAGAGAAATAGAGAGAGTCATTCCGTTCCGTAGAATTCACGTATACAATGGCAAACGGCGGCGATCCCCGTCTTTCTCAGAATCCGACGTTTCTTCCTCCTCCTCGAATATTCACCGCAGCAAGAGGAAGAGAAGTCAATCTTACTGAAGAGAATCGATCTTTAATCAACTCATTTCGCTCGGCCGCCTTAACTCCTCAACAAACGAAGACGTGTTTGCAATCGCTGTTCAACTTACTGACTAGCATAGAAGTAGAAGATGAGACTCAGTTTAGAGAGGTGCTCTCAAGGTTAAACGGTTACGATCTTTCCAAGATGGCCTCGTTGCTGACGTCAACTTCCGATCGCTTCTTGGAGATCGCAAGAAACTGGAGCGGCTCCTTCCGCCTAAAGAAGCTCCTCGGACGATCAGACGAAGCGGACACCGTCTTCGTCACCGCTATCTTGGAACGCTTCTTCGACTTCATGACCAACAAGCTCACGTCCTACGTTGCGATTGAAGGGTTGAAAGTTTTCAAAGAGGAGACGAAAGTGGCAATGTACGATCAACTTCTCCACCACGCGCTTGACCTGGCGCGTGAACAACGCGGCTCCATAACACTCAGCGAGATCATAACCGACTTGGACCATCCTTTCTACAGATGCCAGCTCTTGAACATAGTCACGTTCAACGCTTTGATGCTAAGCTGCGATGCTTATGGCAACTTTGTGGTCCAACACTTGCTTAAACTGCAAGACCGTCATTGCACGAATAATATTGCGGCTAGTCTCAATGGCCATTGCGTTTCTCTCTCAATGAACAAGTATGGAAGCTTCATCGTGCAGACGCTTTTGGAGACGGAGTGGAGGCATATGGTGGTGACAGAGCTTTTGTCGTGCGAAGGAAACAGGTTGATAAGGGTGGCGAGGAGTGACTACGGGAATTTCGTGGTGGGAAAGGCACTGAAAGTCACGCAGGGTGAGATTAACCTTTTTCCTGATCTGTTTATGGGTTTGGTGAATAAGCTCAGGCCTTTTCTCCCTCTCATGCGTGGGACTCGTGGAAGCAACGTTGCAGCATTCTTGGACTCGATTACTAATTATTAGCTATGTCTTGAACCAGTCAATGCCTGGTTATATTGCTATGATATATACCGAAAGTTGTCAGATTTTATGGTTGCTTAGTTTAAACGCTTGTAATGAGATTTGTCACTAAAGGTGGGAAACGATCCACAACATTGCCACACATTCGTTTAGTTACTGGAATCTATTTTTTAGCCTTCTCAGCTTCTACCTTTCATCTGAAATTTTAAAACAGCCATGAAAAAGTGTATAAGATGGTTAGTACGTGTTTTAGATCCTGTGAAATCTTAAACATCAAGGATTCTTGGGGTCTTCCTCTGAAAAATTAATACATTTACATAAGTTAGCGATTCCACAATCAGGCGGAAAAGAACAGAGTATTCGTCATGATTTTTANGCAAAAAAATAAAAAATTAAAAACAGGGGTTTTTTTTTTTTTTTTTTTTTAATAACAGGTGCTAACTTTTTTTTTTTGAACGGCATATTCATTAAAGGGTAATAATGAGTTCTGGGCTCAAAGCCCAATCTGAGGTACTAACTAAAAATCAAGATTGAGAACTAATATTTTTTATTAATACTGTCTATAGATATTCCCATTCCCTGAATAACGAAAAGAAAAAGTATATATATATATATATATAT